>JAVTVY010007418.1:0-48777 GCA_036873755.1 Hanleya hanleyi | reverse complement strand
TTTCCCCCTAATGTGTCTATGCGGAACACCACATTGCGAGTTACGATTTTGACGTTACATTGCCGTTGCCCTTTGATATTGACGTCATTTTTTAATGACTTCCCCATTTTTGGGTATCAGTGGCATTTGACCTTGACCTCACCCCCCAATGAATACACTGACGGAAAATGCAACTGTCGATAGAAAACTATCACATATATGGACCAAACAGATCGACGGAAATCCCCATCTCGTAATACGACCGCCTTTTGGCAGCGCGTATAAAACGTAACAATTACAATAAATGATCAAGAAAACAAGGAAGATTTCAAATGATTTTGAAATGTGACGCAACGGATGACACCATGGAGATCTCACAGTGAAACATATTCTGATCGACTGTATATATTTCAAGTCTGTAAGAGATTTTTTTATCAAGCAGCTACTTTAGAAGATTTTTTCAGTCGGGTAGGTTATTTGAGAGAAATCGGTTTGCTGCATATGTTTTCACGTATGTACTTTTTGTTGGTGCGTTGTTTTTAATACTTCTGGAATGCTGGGTTGTTGAATTTTTTTTTAATAACTAAAATTTTGTTTAATCGTCGCTATACAGCTGAAATATTGCTGAACGCGACTTCAAACCACAGTTCTCTCTCTCTCGACTTTGCTGTGCTATTACATACCTATGATTCAAATGATTATATCAAGTTCTGTTAACTCGCCTCAGTGGACAAGACTTTGTCCCCAAAGTGTGAGCAAATTTAGTTTGAATTTAGTACAAGGACAGGGGTAGGGTTATCAAATGTGCTATGCTACCCTTAAGCTACCGACCTGCAACGGTTATTACATATGGACAACACATACAGGCATACGCCTCTTCATAAAATTTTACTATAATTGTTCACCTTAATTGGTACCGAGTGGTAAAATTTGTTGGCTTGCATGGACCAAATGTTCGCATGGTTGATTGTGCTTGTTTTTATTTGTCAGAAATCTAAGACTCGACACTGGCAGGTTTATCTCTCAGCAACCTATAGAAACTTTACATAATCCGGAAAAGAGTTGGTTCAAATTTGTTAAGCAATTCTTCTGACCCATCGAGCTGCGTGGACAACCGTCAAAAGTAGCCCCCCTGTCAAACAAAGTAACTTTTTATGATACATTGCTTAGAGAAACCGCAGTTCATAAAGCAGACTTCTTCAATTGAACAGCACTTTCTGAAACCGGCCTCTTGATATTCTGAACCCAAATATTGGGGGTGTAATGAATCCTTGGGTGCTTTTACTACACTTGACGCTAGAGAGCTATAACTTTTACATTCTGCATAATAGACCCCCATCTATCGTAAGAAGTTAACGGGGTTTCTGATAATCATTTGATGAGATCACGGTGACGTCATAACTTGGGAAATATATATTTGTAATTATTCGTTTATTTTCGTTTTGTTTATTCACTGTGACCATTTTTAATTCTTCGGCAACTGTTAAGATAGATACAGCTCGGACAACAATTTACAATATTATATATATTGAACTCGTCAATAAAGGGGTATAGCTCAGTGGAATATCAGAGAAAGGGGTAGGAAACTGACCGTGCACATCTACAAGATACTAAGCATCTTCCATGTAAGTTTCAAAGTTGTCCATCAAATAGTAACCGAAATATGGGACGGGCAAGCATATACTGACATTGGCGACAAGGAGTCATAAATCTGGGGAAAATCACCGAAGTGAGTAAAAGCATGACAGTGAACACCTTCATCACGCTAAGCATTTACCGACGAAAATCTTAATTTTTTTTCGGCAATTAATAACGGAGATATAGTTCGGATAAGAAACCTTATCTCGCCTGGGGTTTTGTGGACCTGTCCATTGCTGGGGCCATTTCGCTCACAACCCCCTCCTAAATATTTTTCTTATCCCTTGAACTAGGGGCTGAAACTTACCAAACTATACCCTTGGGTAAAGCTATACCAGAAATTGTCTAAAAATCCAAGATGGCCGTTTTAATGACGTCACAGTGACGTCATCTTCAACATAGGTATTTTGGCCGAATTTTCCGTCAAATTCAAGATTTTTTTTTATTGATTTTTTTTGCAAAAACTACATGATAAATAGGAAATATTAGTCTGATGTGGAATAAATTAGATTTTGTCCAATTTTACTCAAAGAAAAGCAGAAATTTTAAAGAAACTGACGAAAATATCACTTTCCTCATACCTCACATGGACACCATCTTGAATTTACCCATGATCCTCTTCTCGGGGGATTATGAAAATAGGTTCAAAATTATTCTAATATGATCAACTAAAATGTCGCGGAGAGTCAGCTTTTTGTCGTTTGGGAGTTAGGGGAGACAGTTTGGTAGGGGGCGATAATGCCTCCCACCCCCAAGCCAGGTAGGGTTTAAAGAACCGCATCTCAGGAGAAAATTATCGAAACCCTCACACAACCTGACACTGCACATCTGTAAAGTTCAAAGCAGCTTCCATGTGCGTTTTCAATCAAATGTTAGTCGAGATATTTCCGGACAAGTTAGGTCATACGGGCGAAATGACGTCTAAACGGTGGCATAAATATCCAAGAAACCATAGCCAACACTCTCCAATATTTGGTTTCAGAATTGGGACTGGTAGGGTTCAAAGTGCTCTATATCTACCCATAAGCTAACGAGTGAGTGAGTGAGTAGGATTTAACGTCGTTTTCAACATTTTTTCAGTCATATCACGACGGTGCCTACATGTGCCAGAACACGAGAGTGTCCACAGTTCCTATTATGCTGGACACTGATCAGCCCAGCCAGTACAGCACCCGGTCACCCATCCAAGTATTGACCGAGCTCAACGCTGCTTAACTTCGGTGATCTGACGAGAACCGGTGTGCCCAACGATCTGTTACTGTTAACACATATCGGTAACACCTAAATACAAATGCATCTTCGATGAAAATGAATCGAATCTGCCATGGCGAGTGACAACAGCAGAATTGGAAGTAAAATCAATTTCAAAATGGACAAAAAGCGACAATTAGTTGGATTAGTACGTCACAATGGCGTCATCAAATGATTATGATGATGGTGTTTGCTTGTTTCGATAGAAGAGCACATACGAGCAAAGTGTGAGAATTTTCAGATCTATAGATGGAATACACGAATGATCGTACCTCACTCCCCAAGTTTGGATTCAGAATGGGAAAAGGAGGAGAGTGAAAAAAAGTGTGGTGACCTGCAACGGCCATCACATATGGATAATATCCATAGACATAGCTCTATAAAAACATAAGTATTTGCCACCACAGGTGATACAAGCTTCGACCCTGGCCCATGGAATAATTGGCCAGTAAAAATGTATACTTTGGTCGTAACATGAATGCAAATTAGGATCGACACGAAGTTGTATTGCGTGGAGAGATTTTAATATTTCAATATCAGATTTACTCTTGCCTCTTGCCTATCTCCTAGTCCATTGTGTTTTTCGCACTGTAACCAGCAAATATGGGTATCTACCAAATTATTGTGCTTTGAATTTTGCAAATGGTGGATTTTTTTATTATTTTACTGTGCATCTTGAGTGAAGGTTAGTATTCCCTAAATGTCTTATCTTCTGTCGGTTAGTGTACTCTTCATCTTTATTTTAGAATCTAATCAATATGATAAGGAATCTAAATTGTAGCCATAGTGAATTAGTTTCATGTTATTTCAAGGAATACAAGGGAGAAAACAGATATGGAAATATCAGTCTATATGCCTACCAGACTGAATCTACGAGTTTATTTTAATAGCAACCTCAACACGGAAGTTCTCCTGTGTGTACCTTGCCTCAAAGTTTTTTTGGTGCTGTCTCATGTATACATTTTGTCAGCTAAGTGGCGCAAGCCTATTGTTGCAAAGGTTCCTGGAATGTAGCAACACATTGGACTGAAGATCCGTCACGTGGTAATAATTATGAAAATGGATGCTCCATAATTTGAGGGCAAATGTTTCCAGGATAAATACATGGATGCTAGGCTATTGTCTTGCACTCTTGTGGACCAACAAATGTGAAATGCCGGATATGCAACATTTTAATACAACCCTGTAACCCGCAATTCAAAATTCAGCCGTCGTCCATTAAAGATTCCCGCTTCCATAGTCCAAAGGCCTAAATCATATAACAGCATTAGCATCAATAATGTCCTATTGTGTTTTCGAGGTAGTCGGTGTATTGAATTCATTTGACTTGAGATTCAGGCCTTTCCATATTGCAAAATATGAACCTAGCGGGATTATAACCCCATGTGCATTGCTATCTCCATTTGTGTCAAAAGTATGTGGGTTTAAGTACAAGGGGTAAACGAATAATACATTACTTCATATTATGTTTTTTTCTTTTACGAACGATCCGAACTATTAACTATAATAGCTAATTATACATTGGGTTTTAAGTTTAAATGTGAATACATAAATAGATACGACATCAATTCGCCAATGAGACGCAGATTATTCTCTTCTCGTCGGTTTCTTGAAAGCCAAGGAGAAGAAACAGTCAAGTGGGACGTCTGTACATACATTTCTTGCACTGATACTGGGAGAATTTGCGAATTTGCGAGAACTGTTGACGGATGCTGCCATGAAAATAAATTGATTAAGCTGTTGGTTAAGTATCAACATTGCGTGGCAATGTAGATACACATTCAATACACCATACAGTTCTGTATGTAGAAGTCGGTAGAATTGCCCGCTCTCACACCAAAGAAGCAATATTCATAAAGAAAATCTATAAAATCTTCCAAAACGTATTTGTGGGCTCATTGGTGCGAAGGTTTATGGGTACAATAAAATGGCATCTTTTGTGAGGAGGGGGGATTAGCGTATTAATTCAGGATTTTCGCCTATGTTAGCTCTTTCAATTTGTACGTTTGCGAGTGATCTAAATTAGATTATTGCTTGGATTTCCCACCATACTCATCATTTTGTTCTACGAAAGAAAAACAACTCGAAATTCGCTCGAAAAATACTTTTTGAAAAGGTAGTCACTTTGACAGAGGTATTCACCTTACAATTTTCAGCAGAACGTGATTGGAATATATAATGTTCAGAATATCAGCCATCTAGCTCCGGGAGTTTGCGAAAATATTTAGACAGAACGTTCAATAACACGTCCTTGAGCAGTGGTAAATTCCATATCGCTCTGATGTGGATAACATATAACAAACTCTCGTGAAAAATATTTAGTAGCTTTGCGGGGAGATCTTCACTAAATCTAATTATCTTAATCTGAAAGTAGAACTTGAAATGAAACCGACTTACCTCGTACTGGTGTCAGTGATATCGTTAAACAGACGAACAGAAACAGGATTACGTGGAAATTCGCCATCTTTATACTGTAAAATAAGAGAGACAGATTTTTAGATTGTTGATGCGAAGAATGGGTTGAATTGCGCCATTGGTCTGAAGACAAGGATTTCTAAGATTCGAAAAGTTTTCTGAACTGGTTGTCTTAGAATTTTAGATTTCTGATATCAAGAATAGGTTGAATTGCGATATCGCTTTGAAGACAATGATTGTTTTTAGTTTCGGAAAGTTATCTAATCTGGCTGTCTGCATATCAACTTATAATTACACTAAGTAAAGAGAGAGAGAGAGAGAGAGAGAGAGAGAGAGAGAGAGAGAGAGAATTAGGGTTTAACGTCGCGTTCAGCAATATTTCAGCTGTATAGCGACGATCAAACAACATTCTAAGTATTCAAGGAAATAACTAACTAAACTAATACATTCAAATTTATACAACAAACCGATCTCTCTCAAATAATCTAAAATACCATATTCCTTAACTCGACTAAAAAGATCTTCTAACGTAGCTGCTCTTATAACCTTAAAATCTATACAGTCGATAAGAATATGTATCACCGTGAGATCTTCGTGGTATGGAATACGCTAGATAAAGGACTAGGTAGCTGAATATTCAACATTAAATTGACTCTTCACTTTTCCTGTGGAATAGCTTTAATGGCCACATTGATTACTGGACAGAACTCCATTAGATTACTTTCCATTTGATGCAAATAAAGTCGTCTTAATGTTTCTAACAACGGCCTGGCACTAGCCTAGATTACGGGTATCGCTTACATGTTTTTGGGTAGCGCAGTATATCTGGATCAGTGACACTTGCGTTTGCGCTGATTTTGACAACTGTGAACAAAGTGAAAGAAAGAAACATAAATACATTTCTGAAGTGGAGCTGATTCTGTCTAGCCTAACGGTCTTATTATGAGATAAACAAAGATATATACACATATAAGCATTTTTCTGGTTAGTCGATCATCTTTTGTGTTACACGAAGAAGGACAACAAGGGTAAAGAATCTCTGACGCCATATCTATGATATTATCCATCGTAATGGACTGAAAATGATTGATTTATTTGATTACTAGCTGTAATGTGTAATCAAAATTTATTGATCATATTAATTTCTTTGGGAATTCTATCACCCATTGTGGCTGCTTAAAATCCTATTCCCGAAACGCCCGAGCCACTCTATCACTCTTTTCAATGAAAGTCATTGGAACAAATGAGGTCTAAATATCAACACTCCTTCGAAATGAAAATTTCTATATATTTCCCGAAAATTAAATCATCTGTCCAAGAAACTTCGCCTTGATCTTCTGACACGCACAGGTGACATAAAATAAACGCACAAATAATCATCAAATGTTATTCCGGAGCTGTAGATTTATCCTTTAGGGTTTCAATAATAAATCACTTCAATTGAAGTCTAATACTACACTAAAAAATATGTGTCAGTTGTAACATACTTACAGTCTGTTATCTTTAGCGTGGCAGGTGGTTCAATCTAGAAGAGTGACCAGGGTCGTTCGGAGGGGCTGCTTATATACAATCTCTGACATCCGGTCATAAAGGGCATGAGAGCATAAAATAACATCACGGAAGGTGATAAAATCGGATTCAATAGATCCTGTCCGATAGCTCATTCGCTGGAATTTTCTTATTTGTAACTTCTCCATTAATTGGACTTCAAAGGGCTGATTAAAATAATTAGAACATCCGAGTGGCTTAGAAAAGCTTTCTACCGACAAAATATCTCCGACTCCCTTTGAGGCAGTGGGGTGGGGGCGATACGCGGGTGATACGCTGGTGGGGGTGATGCGCATATTTTGGGGAAAGTTGAATAACACAGAATGCTGTCAGGCATAACGAATGAAAACTTGCGGCACGCGGAATAAAGGACATACTTTTTTATTTCATATACATTTGAAATTAATGCTAAATTTCATTCGATTTTTTTCTATTATTGACGCTGAATTTCTCTTATGGACGATGGTTGAATAATAAATGTCGGATCTGACGCTTGCTTGCAATACATATATGGTGTCATAGTCTCATGGCATCGTTATACCGTTGTGACAAGAAACCGCGATTTTTATATTTTCGTTGCTGCAATACACCATAGTATGTTGAAATGAGACAGATGTTGAAACGAGGCTGTATATGCAACAGATACGTTGCAGGAATCCGACAATCTTCGTCGAATATCCCCCAGTAATAAAGGAGAGAGAGAGAATTAAGGTTAATTCAACGTCGCGTTCAGCAATATTTCAGCTATATATTGACGATCAAACAAAATTATAATTATTCAAGTTAATAACTTAGTAATCCAACACATTAAAACACACACAAATTAAAACGTATGCAACAAACCGATTTTCCTCATATAATCTATTTATATATGGACTTCTTTCAACGGACTAAAAAGTTCTAAAGTAGTTGCTCGATAAAAAGAATCTCTTACAATCTTAAAATCTATACAGTCAATGAGAATATGTTTCAATGTGAGATCTTCGTGGCATGGAATACACCACGGGACTGGATCTTTGTAGTCAATGTTCGTGAATTTATCGTGTATGCCGCCTTAGAAATTTAGAGTGACCAGTCCGTGACTGAGCGCACCTGAGGGTGATTTGGTACGCATATTTCGGTCTATGGTAATATATATATATAGCAGAAACTGGTACAGCCGAACGCCCTTTATGTGTAGTAGATATATGAAAAACGAAACATTGAAAAAGAGGTTTGACTAACGAATAGCAAATAACTATATTAAATCACCAGCGCTATTCATCTCTACTGACGCTTCTCTAATGGTACAATGTTTGGAAGCCAAGGCGAGTTAATATAATTGGGTGCTGCAAATGTCGTTGGAAACAGATCTCCATGATTGCAAGCAAGGAAAAAAAAACTTCCACGGCCTATCCAATAATAAATGATTATAGGTTTAGGGGATCAGGGAAATCATATCCCTTAGAAGGTTCTAGGTGTTTTCCAAAGTTCATAATGATCAGTTTTCTCTACAATGAGAACTTATATACACGGGGAAAGAATGATATGATGTTATTCATCTATTTAAATCGAGAAACAACAGTTATACCCACGGATGATTGTAAATTTGAAGGAAAACTTTAATGTCGTATTGGAAAATAGACTTCAGTTAATATCTTGAATATGCGGTAATCTTATGGAGGGGACAATCAGGGAGATATGTTTTCCATAACACACAGCGTTTACTTTTGCGTTAACCTCGATCTTCTGAATAAAAAATCAACAGAGATAATGATGAACTATACAGCTGACCCTCAGTGACTTTTTAACCTGATAATTATTTTCTCATTTATTAAGCATTATTGTGGAGAAAATAAGAAAAAATATGGGAAATCAAGCAAAATATTTTTTTAGAATAGTAAGTCACTCTGTCATCAGCTAGGTCATGCTGGATTTCGTTTAACATTTTGTTGGTAAAGCGCGACCATATGTATTGTACCGTATACTGTGGAAAAATATATATGGGCCAGTGGTGGAGGGGAGGGGGCGAAAATACGCAAGCCAGGAATGGTTTGCCCTCTAAATACCAAGTTAAACCAAGACTGCTGCCTGTACGAGTTAAAAAGAACTCGGCGGTACTAACAGAGATTAGTATAGCTGATAATGTCTTTAATACTACACAAGGACACATCAAAGAATAGCGGTGATGTGTTTCATCTATAAATGCCTTCTTCGACATATGGCATGTAAATCGTGAAATTATGTTTCCCATACATGAATATAATGTTATCGTCCTTTCTCGGTGTGATATGTAGGAAAAGATCTATTGACATGAATCATTTTATCTATCTTTCTTCATTATGTCCGCTCCGTCAGGAAATTGGGTAATCGGAAAATCATTTTCATTCAATTTTATTAGTGAATGAGAAAGGACGCAGCTGACAGTCATAAAACTGACTTTTACACCTTCCTGTGTGAGTTAGTACTGTTCTCATTGGTGTAATTTCATTACTATTCTGTTATTTTGTCAATCCATACCTGCATATACATGTATCGTTTATATGAACGTAAGGAAGATAATACAAATAGCAAAGTGTTCTTAGAATGAAACATCTTGTTAAAACATAAACTAGTGCACGGTGGCCAGTTCCGTGTGAGATACAGCTCACCAATTCCCAGTGTATGAGTTGTCACAGTGAAACAGCTCACCAATTACCAATATACGAGTTGTCAGAGCATTTCCATCATAGCTCTCTAGATTTGTATCTAATACCGCTTATGCCGGTGCTAGGGGCCGTGTGGTCATATCATCGAAGTTGCCACATGAACAGGTACAATTAAAGCGTACCTGAGATACAACACATATCATGAATCGTTAGATTCTTAGTATGTGTTTTATAATAGGTTAACCAAAAGACTATACTGTGAGGTGATGTGACTCTGTCAGTATGTCGGCACCTCTTCCCACTTCTCTTATATGTGTTGTAATCTTACTCGTCACCCTCTGCTGTTGACTCCTAGTCACCGACAAAAAATACAAACGCTCTAAATCAATTGACCGCATGAAAGCTGATCTGACGGAGTGGTTTAGTACACTTGACTTTACCATGGGTAGCAAACTAAACTGAATTTGATACAAGTTACTTTATTTCATATATATTATTCTCCAATAGATCGTAAGTTATTTTCATTCAGATCAAAGAATACTAATCAGAGATACGACATCCACACAACAAACTTCATGTTGCCTTCGTGGCATCATTCTCTTTTCGTGAAACCCACGGTTACGGAAGTTTTGGAGGTATTTTTAAACTTTAAAGCGCCTGTTAAGAGAATTTTTATGTCAATTAGATGTTATATAGTTTATAAATGTGTTATACATGCCAACTTTTAAATAATGTATAAATCTCCATGAAATGTTGTTGATTTATTGATCTGACCTGATTACTCTAATATACCATCTCATACTAACACACTGTATAGTACGGCGTATTACGTTGGACATACCGGTTCTCGTCAGATCACCGAAGTTAAGCAACGTTGAGCCCGGTCAATACTTGGATGGTTGACCGGGTGCTGTACTGACTGGGCTGATCAGTGTCCAGGATAATAGGAACTGTGAGCACTGTCGTGTTCTGGCACATGTAGGCACCGTCGTGATACGACTGAAACATTGTTGAAAACGACGTTAAATCCTACTCAATCACTCACTCACAGTATAGCAAAAGATGATAAAAAAATCTTTACATAAGTAATGGGTTGATTGGATCATCATGCGGATTAAAATTAGTCCCTGTCGGAATTAACAGATTCGCGACGGAATCACTAGGGCGGAATTTAAATCTTCTCGCTATTTCTTTTTGTAAAGTACAATGAACTCATCAATTTTCATAATAAAATTAAGACTCTGAACTATTACTTTATCCATATAAACTGATCCTGTCAACGGATATCTTTGCTACATATGTTATTAAATGGTATGCCTTTCAGTAAAATGCAACTTTCTATCATGTTGAATCCAGTATTTCCCGAATTGATCAGGTTAATAAATTGTTGGAAAAATAATTCGAGCACAAACACGTCTCCGATGTTATTAGTGTGATCTCATAGATTAATAGAAAGCGAATGTGAAACATTCGCATGCTATTATATTGCCAACGAAACAATATGGAGAGAAAGAAAAAAAGTCCGTTTTAGCGATGTTCGCTTTTCTGTGAAATTCACGTTTTGCAAAAAAAAGACCTTATAATAAGGGAGTAGATCACATCCATTTCCAAAAGTGAGCATCAGCGTAAACTTTTACTAACATCTTGTCAAGATTAGATAAGTTGAACAATGCAAACAATGGGCGGTCACCATGCATGCTGCATCATTCAATGGGGGTTACCATGCATGCTGCATCATTCAATGGGGGTCACCATGCATGCTGCATCAATCAATGGGGGGGTCACCATGCATGCTGCTTCATTCAATGGGAGATCACCATGCATGCTGCATCATTCAATGGGGGGTCACCATGCATGCTGCATCATTCAATGGGGGGTCACCATGCATGCTGCTTCATTCAATGGGGGTCATCATGCATGCTGCATTATTCAATGGGGTGTCACCATGCATGCTGCATCATTCAATGGGGGTCACCGTGCGTGATGCATCTTTCAGTGTGGAGTCACCGTGCATGCTGCATCGTTCAATGGGGAGTCACCATGCGTGCTGCATCATTCAATTAGTAGGCATATTCGCATATTATCATGTTTAAAGTTCAACAGGCATATTTACTAACATCTTGTCAAGATTAGATAAGTTGAACAATGAAAACAACCCATGCATGCTGCATCATTCAATGGGGAGTCACCATGCATGCTGCATCATTCAATTAGTAGGCATATTCGCATATTATCATGTTTAAAGCTCAACAGGCATATTTACTAAAATCTTGTCAAGATTAGATAAGTTGAACAAAGAAAACAATGGGAGGTCACCATGCATGCTGCATCGTTCAATGGGGTGTCACCATGCATGCTGCATCATTCAATGGGGGTCACCATGCATGCTGCTTCATTCAATGGGGTGTCACCATGCATGCTGCATCATTCAATGGGGGTCACCATGCATGCTGCATCATTCCATGGGGGGTCACCATGCATGCTGCATCATTCAATGGGGGGTCACCATGCATGCTACATCATTCAATGGGGGATCATCATGCATGCTGCATCATTCAATGGGGGTCACCATGCATGCTGCATCATTCAATGGGGGCTCACCATGCATGCTGCATCATTCAATGGGGGTCACCATGCATGCTGCATCATTCCATGGGGGTCACCATGCATGCTGCATCATTCAATGGGGTCACCATGCATGCTGCTTCATTCAATGGGGGCTCACCATGCATGCTGCATCATTCAATGGGGGGTCACCATGCATGCTGCATCATTCAATGGGGGGTCACCATGCATGCTGCATCATTCAATTAGTAGGCATATAAGCATATTTTCATGTTTAAAGCTCACTAGACATATTTCCCATTGAAAAGTGGTCTTTAATTTAAAATATGTAGCAGAACTTCTATATTTCTTGTCAAATATAAAATGAATATGAGGGCTCAACATACGCTAAAACGTGTATATTCCTGCGAAGTAGGCTCTCATTTGCAAATTGTCCGGTAATGAATGAGTGAGTCAGTGAGTGAGTCAGTCCATTCGAATCCTTTCGTCGGCAAAATAAGGGGAACCGTTGACATTAGAACCCTGATTTTTGGCTTGAAGGTGCATTAGGGGACTGTTACCAGCAAGTGTTTAGCTGACCTACGTTTGATGAAAATTTATGGTGATTTTTGATGAAAATCACTGCTGATTCTGACTAGGCCTGTGCCCATCTTAATATAGGCAGGATTTGAACTGGGGGGGGATTTCCAAGAGTTCAGTTCGCGTCGGAGTCCTAATGATGTCTTTTGATGGCAATTCAATACGGATGAATTTTTGTGGTACCGCAAGCATATTCTGTAGCACAAGGAGCACCTACATGGTCCAACCGTTGAATCTGACAGGCTTACGATTTGGTCAGTCCTTTCCCAATTTGGAGCAGCTATTGTGACGTATATATGCTGCTGTTGAGACAGAACATTTTTTTTTTGCATTTGCATTACTTTTTCTTTTGATTCCTAACCCATCAACACTTCATATAAAAAATTGCATTGCACTATCCACTATTTTGCCGCTACGCAGCTACGGGGTTAAAACGTGTGACAAAATATGTTGCCCACAACATTGCAGCAATGCAGATGATATATGGCATGTAGGGAATCTGACTCTGGTGATCAGTGTGGAACAGGCTTCTGGATGCAAATATGACAACTGTCCCTGGCGAGCAGAATGTGTGGCGTCAATTTTCAGCATGATGTCGCTGCTGTAAACACGATGTACACAAGTTTCCAAAATCTTAAAAGATTCATTTTTAATCTAATTCATTTTCTACGTTTAATGCACATGTATTCACAGAGAATAATCCTTGTTCTAATCTCCATTTGTAGGCATTTCGAATCGAGTCGAATGATTCCTAGAAGGATCGACATGGTCTCGTAGTTCGAGGAAAACCCGGGACGACAGTCGATAGAGATAAACCGGGACAATTCGAGACGAGATATTTACCTATAAAGTAAAACCTAGTAGTTGAGGTCTCCTCAACCCAAGCGAGCTAGAAGAAATTTTGAAACCTGTGCCGTGACTAATATTCAAATATTATGTTAACCAAGTGTGTAAGAAATTCTGATGGTACACACTGGCAGTACAATAATATGAAAAGCCTATTAGATATGAATAATGGTTGCGAATTGTATCTGTCAGATGAAACAGACTTCCCGTAAGTGACAAATCCACAAAACCCTTCAGGGAGGTATGCTGCATATGACATCCGCGGTGTCAAAAAAACACACAACAACATAAAATCAGGATCGGACATGAGACGATTTCACAATATTCGAGTAACAACGATAAGCATCTCGAAGGGTCGCGGTTTATCTATATCGATTGTCGTCTCGGTTTTCCCTCGAATTACAATACCATCTCGATCTTTCTCGAAATGATGTTCACATCTATACGTACATTGCGTACCGGAGCGATAATCGTGGCATAACGGTGACTACCTATTTACCAACTTGCCATGCACGTTTGGCCATACCGAACTGTGAAATACTTGAGATCAGTCTTAGTATGGGCTACTAATTCCCACTTGGAGAACAACGTTCGTACTGTTACTGAAAGCAACATATATTTATGAACAAAATTTCAAAATATTTCACTCAAGCTAGTTTCTAACAAAAAAAAGTCAACCCAGGACTATTTTATTCCATATCAGATCACTATTTTCTAATTCACTAAGGAGCTTGCCCGAAAAAAAAAAATTAAAAACAATCTGAGCAAACATCGATCATAATGACGTCATGGTGGGGTCATCAAAGAGGACATTTTGGCGGTCATCCGCTAATTTGACATGGAGGCCCTCATTGTTAAAATCACGATGTCAACATAGTTGGCTCCTAACATTGCAAGGAGAATTGCAATGCGATATCCGTTGTGATATTCAAGGCTACTACAAACCGTTATTGGAGGTGTGAATCGCTTCAATTACTTGTATTGTATCATACCGTTATTGTATTGTATCATTGTTGCTCTGACTGTTGCTCTTATGTATGGTGTATTTCATTTCACACCCATATAAATTCTGGTGCTTGTGGCTGTATTGCGTATTGAACGATACGATGTATCACTGGTTAGCCTGGTAAACTGAGCATCACCAATTTGATATTGGCTTGTGTCATTTTACTGTTCCGTCCATTTGTATGCTCTTCTGTTAAGTTTGGATTTTTTTGTGAATTACTGCCGTTTCATATCCGTTACTACAAAACCAGAGGGTGATATCACAACGCATATAAGGGAAGTGAAAAGCGGTGCCGACATACTGGCAAAGCCACATGACTTCACGGTGTAGTCTTCTGGTTAACCTATTCTAAAGCACATACCAAGAATCTAACGATTAGTGATATGTGTTGTATCTCAGGTACGCTTTTATTGCACCTATTCATGTGGCAACTTGCATGACATAACCACACGACCCCTAGCACTGGCATAAGCGGTATTAGATACAAATCGGTATTAGATACAAATCTAGAGCGCTATGATGGAAATGCTCTGACAACTCGTATATTGGTAATTGGTGAGCTGTGTCGCTGTGACAACTCGTACACTGGGAATTGGTTAGCTGTATCACCGTCAGATGAAAATGACGGCATTTGACACGAAAGACTAGTCTGTAAGGCCCGATGTCGACGAAACCCTTACAAAAAAGTACTATAGTATATTATGGTACAAATACTATAGTATATCATAGGATTTTTGCGGAATACTATAATACAATATTATAGTATACTATGCACAGTACCATAATATACTATGGTACAATACCATAATATACCACAGTACAGTACATTAATAATATACCATAGTACAGTACCATAGTATATTATAGTACAGTACCATAGTATACTATAGTACAATACCATTGTATACTATAGTACAGTACCATTGTATACTATAGTACAGTACCATAACATACTATGGCACAGCCCCATGGTATACTATAGTACAGTACCATAGTATATTATAGTACAGCACTATAGTACACTATAGTACAGTATCATAGTACACTATAGTACAATACCATAAAATACTATAGTACAGCATCATGGTATACTATAGTACAGTACAATAGTATACTATAGTGCAGTACCATAGTATACTATAGTACAGTACCATTGTATACTATAGTACATTACCATAGTATACTATAGTACAGCACCATGGTACACTATAGTACGCTATGGTACCGTACCATTGCATACTATAGTACATTACCATAGTATACTATAGTACAGCACCATGGTACACTATAGTACGCTATAGTACAGTACCATGGTACACTATAGTACAGTACCATAGTATACTATAGTACAAGTATAATATTATACAGTACAGTATTATACCAATACAGTAGTTTACTATTATAGTTCACCATGCATACTAGTGTAGAACTATAGCTGAATTACCTAAAACATGGCTGATGCGGGCTACATATCGGGTTTTCAAAATGAACAGACACATTCATTCAGTGGGATTATTGACTTTCTAGCAGCAAATCCGTGGAGAGCAGGTGATCCCAGGTAAATGGTTCTGCAGAGCCAATTCGAGTTAATACATAAATTTTGGATGTGTAACATTCAGCTTGACAAAAGAAGATTATATGCACACAGCAATAAACCTTCAGTAGCACAAGTTGTCATGAACATGATACTATTAAATTCGATACGCATGAAATAAATGAAAACATTCTCTCTTTAATATTATTTTATTATATAAAAAATTAACGTCAAGAACATCAGTTACATCACATTTTAAGCACAAAAAATCAAAGGAAACTTTTAGTTTCACATGCGGTAGCACTATTTACACAAAGAGCAGCCTAAATGTTTTATATGTTGTTCAATCCGACCCTGCCCTCTTCTTCATCATCTTTGCACAGTTGTTCAACTTGACTCTGATGTAAAGCTTTACTTCCACTTCTGTTCTGCCCGGGAATGCCTTCTGTGTTTCACCTAAAACAGAATGAACGGAATGTTAAAGGAATCCTCAAGTAAAAACTGGATATGTAGGGTCATACATCTGACCCACCACAGTATAGGAGTTTAAACAAAGCTAACCATTGCAATACAAGCGAGAGTTGTTTGACTCCTGAGTTGTTAATACCCATAGTTGTTATATTAGTAAAATTATTCATCTTTCAAGTTATATATATGTATTACATAAATCATGCCCAATTTTAAATGTTTTCTTTAAAAATAGTTATGTGATGATGTCTGTCTGGTTCGTACTCGCCGATAATGAATTTTAGGTCTTCTTTTTCCAGTGACGGTTTAACATTCTCTGCTGCCCGACTGCTCTTGGTTCCAGACAATGAATGAGTAGCCATGAACTCAAGGGAGAACATGGCACTCAGGAGGTCATTGACAAACTTCTGCGGTGTGTCCCTATTGCACAGCCCAATAACACCCCTATCTACACGTGCTTGCGGCAGCTCCAATTCCTGAAACGAGATGGAAATATACTTTAACAATCTAAGACATGATGCGGAATATTAGGGCTTATCCGTTTAGAAAATCCAGATGATTAATTCATCCAATCCTAGAGTACACTAGATACAACTTCAATTTGTTAGCCTGTTTCTATAATAATTGTATACCTATTAAATTTATCCGACAAACACATCCCCAGCCCCAAGAACCGAAGCTTAAGATCGACTAACTATGATACATATTTTAGGTTATTTCTCTATCTCTGTATGATGTATTAGTTGAGTATATTCAGAAAGGGTGGCAATCAGCAGCCAAACATTCGTTCAGGAAATTGTAAGAAGATTACTTACCATTGACGCACCAGATGTTTCATCAGTTGAGAGAGCCGGTGTCGGTGGTCGCAGAACAGAGGCAACTGGGACGACCGATATCATAGGAGCTTGACGACCTTCCTTCAGGGCCTCAATAGACTGCTTCAAGTCCTGAACTAACGTGGGGAGCTCTGAAAAAGAGGAGATTTTATTGTCAAGTATGGCTCTTCTTGAAATTATTATGACGAAAAATGCCATATAGGATACACAGCTACTTGGATGTATTTACGCTTGTAAATTTGCTCAAGTGAAATGAGAAAAATGTTATGTTACAAGGATTATCTACTTACTGAGAGTTACCTCCCCAGATTGTTGCAACTTTCACTGATTGCATAGAAATTGATTTAAAAGATAGTTTTTAATATACCTTTGTATGCAAGAAGTGTTGATCTCAGTGTTTTGATTTCCGCTCGCAGTCGTTCATTCTCATCCTCTAGATCAACCACCACTGCTGCCTGCCTTGAGCATCCCTGTTGAAACAAAAAATAAACAATGTTACAATCTGTTCTTATCACAAAAAGCGGAGTTAAACTTAATAAGTATAACCTTTTTAAACATAATATTGATACACTTTTCATTCGATTATTCACTCAGATATTCACTTTAATGATGTCGGTACCCAACAGAAATATCAGCGAAATCATAATAAAGCTATACTTTTGAATATTCTGTTGTATAAAGATGTTGAATATATTCACAGTCGATATAAAACGATAGATGCTTACCGCACAATTTGTTTCATCCGACGCGAGTCTGCGAGCCTGTGATGATTCTTGTTCATGAGCCGGCTCCTTTAAAGGAAATAAATACAATTACTATAGATAATTGTATCAGAAACCATTTCAGTCTGAAAATATGTAAAATACAGAAAGAACTGTATTGATAAAGTAACTACTGGTATTAATGTATGCTTATATTTCAATAATGTTGCAATTATGCATACCGTATACTGATAAATTACTAGAAGTATGGGTTACCTTCGCGTTATCTTTTGCAGTTTGGCGCTGCTTCTTCAGTTTTGCCAGTATGTTGGTAGATTCTTTCTTGCGAAATTCCTTGGCCACCTTTGCTGACTTTTTGGCAGGCCTCACCTCTTCCTGAAAAATCAATATGGGTATGAATAAAATAACATAATTGTATCCAATACAAAAATGGCCGCTTGTTTGAAATTTAGTATTTAACTGTACAAATTAGGAATAATATAAAATAATGCGAACATGGCTACATGAAAACATAATTGTGAACTAAAAGAAGCTCGAGCTATTACCAAAACGTAAAATGGAAATTGCCGACAGAGAATTTTTTATTGACATGTTTGTTCCGATGTTTGGGCTTTGATTTCATCAAAATATTCCCACTGGATGTCAGAGACATTGCACTTCATATATGCTTGGGTTTATTACATAATTGTTATTAAGTATTTATTCATAGCAATTTACCCATATTTGGAAAAAAAATGAAAGAAAATTAACAAATATTTGAATTTTAAATATGAATCAAATTTGTTTACGGCTCTATACCTCTTCATCGCTGGAATCCACAACACGTTTCCTGTCTCGTTGACCCCTGCCAAGTGGTCTCGATGCAGTCCCTTTTCTTAACTCCCCAAAATCTGTCAAATCTTCGTTGATGATGGTATTCAGTATGTCAGATAGCTCGGCATAGTCCTCTGAAAAAATAGTTTGGAAAAATAAATTTCAGAACAAATAAATTGGTACGACCACAGGTGACTGATCATAGATTGTAAAATATCAGTAATTTTATCTTCAAAATTATAGGCTAGGTAATTTTGAGCTATTATAATATCCAAGTTGGAATTATTTTGCTAATACTATTAACAAAACAATAAACATGTTATTAACATTTTTAATATTATAAATTTTGCTCCATATTTCCAGTAGAGTATATTCCCAAGTATATCCATATTAGTTACTAGCAACAACAATACGGCATTTTAGTATTACTGAAATATTTTTCTTACCTCCAAAAACCACGACCTTGGCACAGTAAGGTTTCGATCCAGATTTGGTACTTCCCCTTTTCAGAGGCCAATTCACTACGACATCTCTGTCAAAGGCGAAGTTCTGGTTGTCAAGTTCGGCGTCTTCGTCGACATCCATCCAAACAGTCTCACCGATCTCCATCTCTCCACGCTGCGCAAACTCGAAGATTGCATACTTCATGATTGTGGATATTTCGGAACAGTGTGTAAAGTAGAGTTGTAATAAGTGATTTTGAAATAGTGGACGGCATGATGCATATTTATGACAAATTCAACTCGATGTCTCGCTGTGTTTGACAACACCTATACTACCGGGATTAAGATGGCCGCTTGTGGTTCAGTTACCCGGATGTCGAAGTCTCGTTCTCGCGGGCATGTCCGTGCACGCACAAAACCGGTTTGAAAGGCCGGCGCAATGATCAACCACCTCGCTGGGGGTCTAATAATAAATAAAGCCTGTGAAATGGAGCATGCCTGTCAACCTGAAACCAGAATTCAGAAAAATCAAACAAGAAACGATCCTGGAAAATGACACAAATGATTATATAGAAAACTACCTTAACGGAGACTTTAATATCAATGAATACAGAAAAGCTTTACACTCTAAAAAGGAAAGTTCACCCGGCGAAGACAAACTAGGGTATACAATCCTAAAGCACCTACCAAACACCACTCAGAAACTAATCCTAAAACTAATTAATGTGAGCTGGAAGACCAAACAACTCCCGAACAAATGGAAATCATCTATTGTTATCCCAATACCAAAACCTGGTAAAGACCCATCAGATGGTAAGTCATATAGGCCGATCTCACTCACGTCAAATTTATGCAAAATTATGGAAACCATGGTCAAAACAGACTTGAATATCACCTGGAAAGCAACCACTTGTTAAACAAAACACAAAGCGGTTTTCGGAAAAAAAGAAGTACTTTAGACCACATAGCCAGACTCCAACACTCAATCAAAAAGGGCAATGCCAAACACCAATATACATTAGGCATTTTCTTGGATATAGAAAAGGCGTTTGACCTTGTATGGCAGGACGGGATTATCACCCAATTAAACAACCTAGGAATTAAGGGCAGGATACAACACTGGATAAAAAATTTTCTTCATGACCGAAACTTCAAAGTTCGTATTGGTAACACCATGTCCATGGACCACCAGCTAGATAACGGCACCCCACAGGGCAGCGTCATAAGCCCCACCCTTTTTAACATCCTGATTAATGGCCTGGCCAACGAAATTGACACAAAACATCCTGAAATTGAACAATCACTTTTTGCTGATGATGCTGCCATGTGGAAATCTGCTGGCTCGATAAAAAAATTAACAAGTATAATGCAAAAGGTACTAAATACAGTCAGCGACTGGGCCGATAAATGGGGATTCAAATTTTCAGCTGTCAAAACTACCGGTGTACTATTCTCAAATAAACAAAACACAGACATCACGCTATCACTAGGAGGCCAGAAAATCGAGTTTAAGAATAGTGTCAAATACCTAGGAATGATCTTCGACCGAAAACTCACTTGGAAAGACCACATCGACCAATTAATTATTCGGTGTAACAAGGACCTGAACCTTATGAGGTGCGTATCGGGTACCAACTGGGGGGCCAATAAACATAGCTTAATCAAATTATATCAAACACTCATCAGATCCAAAATAGACTATGGTTCAATCGCTTACCAATCAGCATGCAAGACCCATTTGAAAAGAATAGACAGCATTCAGTATTCGGCATTAAAAATAGCCACCGGGGCGTTCAAAGGAACTCCATTATGTAGTCTACAAATAGAAACTAATGAAAAACCCTTACATTTAAGACGAGAAGAGCTGTCAATGAAATATGCAGGGAAAACAATAGCCAAGGGCGAAAACCACCCATGCCACAAAATTTTTGGCCCAAAAACCGAATACGAATTCCTAAAAAGGAAATGGGGAAAAGACTCCGCACCATTCGGTTACACGATAGAACGGCTATTCCAAGAACACGACATCCCTATCTCTTGTATCTCTGACACTGACAAGGTCAATAGACCACCATGGCAACTAATCACACCACACGTGGACACGAATATACATAGCTACATCACCAAACAGGACAACCCAGAGCATATAAGGGTCACTGCCCTCGAATATATTGACACACATTGGAAAAATCGCTTGAAAATATATACAGACGGCTCCAAAAACACAAGTCACAATACAGGTTCTGCATTCGTTATACCAGAACTTGACATTCACGAAGGTTTCAAACTACCAGACAATATGTCTGTATACACCACTGAATTAGTCGCCATAATCAAGGCTCTCGAATGGGTTCTTCAGAACCGACCTGTTTCCACCGTTATTCTTAGCGATTCCTTAAGCGGACTGGTATCTATAAAGAACTCCAAATCCGACAGCAGACCTGACCTCATACACGAAATAGAAATTTTATGTACACAAATACGAGACAATGACATTGACGCCATTTTAGCTTGGATTCCCGCCCACGTGGACGTTAGGGAAAATGAAGCCGCCGATAGGACAGCCAAAGACAGCCTCACCAAAACTGCACCTGACGTGCATATAGGACTAGGAACCGAAGAACTGAATTCTATCATTAAAACCAGAATAGATAGTAAATGGGAGAAGGAATGGAACGAAGAAAACCGAGGTAGATGGCTACATAGTATTCTAGATAAGGGGAAAAGAAGGAGTTTTGGATTCCAGCTAGACAGTAAACGTGACGACCGCATCATCACAAGATTAAGACTAGGCAAAACAGGACTAAAATCTCACTTATCTAAACTAATAAAAAACACATCACCACTATGCACTTCATGCAACAACGAAGAAGAAACGATAGAACATTTTATACTCAAATGCCCAAAACATGACCTCTATCGCCGAACACTGGAAAACGAACTCAAAAACTTAAATGTCCCTCTGTCGTTGGCTTCTATATTAAATCCTAAACCACCTCTTACAAACAAAGTATACTCCACCTTACTAGCTTACATCAAATCGACTGACTATCACTCTACCATTTAATACTATATGGTTACACCAAGACACCAATAAACCTAGGACCAAATTTGAATAAATGTAGCACGCTTAGAGTCAAAACTATTTTACAGGGGCGGAAATAAGGGTCAGTGATCAGAAATGACTGATCAAATTTGGACACTAACTAATCAAAATGCCATAGCAATAACATAGACAAATTCACTGATCAAATTAAAAGCTCCTAATAACGAGCTCCGACCAAATTGTGTTCCCTTATTTCCAACCCTCGTTAACAATTGTTAACCGTCCGGTTTTCATGCAGGGGCAGAAGACTGGAGGTTATATCAAACATTCACAATCGGCTTTAACTATAATAATATTTTTATTTATAATATTTAGTACCTAATTATTTATTGCTATTGATCATATGTGACTTAGATCACGATAGTGCCAGTCGATGGCAAAAAATAACACCAGAAAACAAGAAACTACAAACTCTTCTATTCTTTGTAATACAGGCACAGCACACTGAAGACCACAGACGAGTAAGACCAGCCATGAAACAGAGCACCGATGACGACAAATATTATGAAACAGCACCAAATGGAGATGAACATGATGAAGATCATCATCGTCGGTCCACAAGAACGTCCAGAATACTCGACCCTGTACCACGCCAGACACGCTACCCCACCGAACTGAGCAACCAGAATACCAAATCCTAAACTACACAGACACGCTATATATGACACCGAAATGACGCCACAACACAGAATATCATCCTTTGACTTTCACACAATATAGGACGTAGACCTGCCGTCCTGTGCCCCAATACACACTCCAAGCAATTGTTACAGGCACAGATTTCTGGAAGAACCCACCCTGTTCCCAAGGGCGTCGTTAGCGAAGTCGATTCGAAAAATCCTGAAGACGCCCATGGTTCTCCCAGTTTTTTCTGGACGGCTTTGTGCGTACAAAGGGGTACCAAGACAAAGGAATCATCCACGCGATCAGACCTACAGTGAACTCATATTTACTAGTATAGCTTAACCCAAAAAACCCGAAAGAGACTTACGAACTTGTACATAGCGACTCTTATTTACTTCTATTTACATCTCCTGCTAATCTATCATTGTTATTTATTATTTATTCATTTATTTATTTATTTATTTTTTTTTTTTTTTATATATTTAGCGCTGGAAAAGATATTAAAAGAAAACAAAGAAATGTACCGCGAAATCCAAATAAAACATTGAGTTGATGGGCCGCGAAATCCGAATGGGAAGCGGCCCTTAAACTACAATTTCAATCAAAGAGCATGCCTGTGAAATATAACGCTTGTAAACGTCACACACAAATGAAATGAGAAATGTAACGTGGAATTAAAATAAAACATTGAGTTGATGGACTACGAAATCCGTATTGAAAGCGGCCCTTAAATTGCAATTTCTATCAGAGCATGTGCCTTGGGGAGGATGCGCAATGATATGTAAAAGAGATATCGGTATGTAATATAGTATACCGCAAATAGTATTTTTTATTAAAAGCAAAAAATAAAATGAATTTCAGGCAGAAACGACAAAATAAAAAAAACCCAGAATCTTCAGTGTAGTAAGATCGTATCGTAGTCCCAGTCCGAGGATGAGACTCAAATCAAATGGATTTGATTCGGCTAAGTCAACAGTATTGCCGTACGGCGTACCGTTTACGTTCGGGAATCAGTTTTCAATCACAAAGGGCCTAGATCTCATAAATTTCGTTTTTAATTATATCATTGCAGACATATATATATATGAATAGCTTATTTATCAGAGTTTGTTAATAGATTACATTTAAGATTTTAAGCAAAATATATCCCTGTGCTTGTTCTCTAGATACGTGTACGATAGTTTAATAGATTACGTTTAAGATTTTAAGCAAAATATATTCTTGTGTTTGTTCTCTAGATACGTGTACGATATTGTTTTCGCCGTATTTGAGATAGATTGAAATTGTAGATCAATGGCCGCTTCCCATACGGATTTCGCGGTCCATCAACTCAAAGTTTTATTTTAATTTCACGGTACATTTCTTAGTTCATTTAAGATGTTTACAAGCGCTATATATTTTAAAATAGATAAATAAATATAATTTGAGATAAGCTATAGCAATATATATATATTTATTTAACATCATGTAGTGTTGAATGTCGTGATTTTCAGAGTATGTTGATAGAACGATTACGGGTCATTATTAAAATTCTATTGATTGAAATAGTATTTCCTAAAAACAATGTTCTTTTTTGTTTCAGGATAATTTGTACAGCAGCAGACCTATGCTGTGTTAGAACGCAAAGCCAAAGCGATCAATTACGATTTGTGTGTATATATTGTGTAGGCAGAGGCAGGGACTAACTTTGAAAGGCATGGGGTCAACATGGTTCCTACCACCCTGACAGGTCTATTGTTGACCCTGTATGACCCGGAAATTAGAAATCTGTCACTTCTCGCTCACCGGCTCATATCTGGATAAGCCTCAGCTATTGTTACGTCAACTGTACCGTTTCCTATTATATGGCTTGAGTCATTCCAGGCTGTGATTTATTGACGAACCCATTGTTTCGTCAACGACCCGCACAACTGGGGTACGGATGAATGATACAACATTTTCAGGCGCCAGTTTTTCTTAATAAATTGATTGTCGAAAAATCGGGCACGTGGAATACATATTTTTGTTATTTCCTGTTGTTAATTTTATGGAAGCCGTGATTTACGGGGCACGAGCGGAAACAACCAGCTATGACGCCGATCTGTCCCAGACAATTTAAGCACCCGTAATTCGTATAGCCATAAAAGGTTGTTCCGTATTATTACTTTTACAGTTAAAATAAATTAATCAGCATGCCGGAATGTTTCAAAATTCAGGATTGAAAAAAATGAATTCATAAAAACGAACTTTGCGCGATTGTGCCACAGTCATTGAGCTAAACCAAGCCAGGTATCAATCAACGCCTGGCGAGGTCAGCGTAAATTAAAGCTGATTGGTCAGAATAAGACACCTGATACCAATGGCACATGCTCGCACTGATTCATTGAGTATAAACACCTGATGTAACAGCGTATTGATTGTTTCTAACCACAGGATAGAATCTCAGAATTGTGAATATAAGGATGACCACAACCAGAGAGAGAACAACATTCAACCAGGCAATGTCACAGAACAATCATGCCTCGTCAATACAAGCAATACCTACGCGATATATCGGTCCCTATTCCAGAATCGACTCAACGATACAGAACTTCTCCCTGGCCGAAAAAAAGATCATTGACAGCAATAACAACAACAACAACAACGCGAAAACGGAGATCACCCGACCAGCCTGAGGGGGGATTTTTCCAACGAACAAGGGGGGAGAATTCTTACTCGGAGGTATATATCCTAGGGAATAATTATTATCGTCATTCTTTGTTAGATCATTCTTCTATGTCCACATTTTAACACTGTTTAAAATTGGCGCTGTGCTCCACTTATTCCACTTATGAATTGATCCGAGCTCTTGGCACAGGACTTTTATAATTTTGAGTAAAGCTGGATCTAGTCAGTATGTTTCAATGTGATGGATTCATATCGATGTTTGATTTAAAAATAGAGTAATATTTTAAAAAAATATACTGTCAATTCAGCGTTGATTATGAGAACAACAGAATCACATTTAAACTGTATCATGTAATCCCAACTAAAATGGTAACTTGTTTTTATTCCAGGTGACCGTGCCCATTGGGAATACCATCGATTCAGATGATGAAGAAGAAGGCGATGTAGGCCAGTGTCTGCCTGACACTAGTTTTAATCATGTAACTAATAGGTCACAATTACTCACATCTTATATGCTATTTATACCGAGAACTTTATATTTAATATTTAATAAGTACATACATTTGAGTTGAGAAGGAATAGCTTGTGTAACGTACTATATGTTAGTTAAATTAACTAGATGTTATATATACCAGACATTGTAATGTGGAATATATATATTATTCATTATCTTAGGAGGCAGCATATACTGGTACAAGCACGAATGCAAATACGTCCCTGATGGAGGATCCACCAATTCATGTAAGTATATCATCAGTATATTGTCATAACGGTAGATATCAGAAACATATCTGAATCACGTGTGTTGTGATTCCATATTCAGTTTTGATATTTTCCACCAATTACACTTCATTAAATTCATACTAATGTTCCCAACACAATTGTTTTACACTCAATGTGTACTATATTGACAGAGAATACAGTAACATTTTACAGTCTTTGTTTTTATGCCAATTGATTCGTATATACATCTCATGTAAACAAGGATTTCTCTTAACCCAATAATTCGCATTTTAGGAGGAAGTTTTAGAAGAAGATCCAGTCCTGGATTTCAGAGAGCATGATGGGCCTTCACCAGAGAAAGATTCAGAGGATTCAGATGATGTAAGTATCTCACTGTCATATTATTTATTTGACAATTCATTCCTATTACAATGTTATTATACTTAGCGTCCGATTAAGTAAACTTTTCTGGGTATCTGCCATGGGATTCAAGAAAATTTGTGACATCGTGATTGGTAGCACTGGATTTTTTTGTTAAACTGTTAACATTGTCACAGTGAATGTTTTGATAATGTGTTCCATGAAGATTTGTTTGATATGATGTATAATAATTTTAATATAACTTATGCAAATTGATATTGACAAATTATTATACATTTCTTCAATCAGATTCATACTGAATCCCAGTCTCCACCTCGACATCAGAAATCTGACAGAGATAACATTCCCCTGCATGATGGTACAGATGTGACGAGGGGTCAGTTTCTCCTGCTTATCCTGTCATATATACTACGACATAAGCTCTCGGGACTGGCACTGAGTGATCTTCTCCAGCTTCTAAACCTAGTCATGCCTGGGTGCCTTCCAAAGTCTAAGTACTTATTAGAGAAACTGTTCAAATCTGCATGGAATTATGAACAACATCACTACTGTCCGAATTGCAACAACTACTTTGGGACCTCATTGCCAGAGGCTTGCGATGTTTGTGGTGAGATGCCCCCACCTAAAAGTGAAACTTTTTTCTTGGTGATGCCTCTTGCTAAACAGGTAAAAGACCTGGCTGTCAATCATGGACTCTTTGATAAAATCTGTTCCCGTGGAGACTGTTCACACGAAAATATACATGACGTGTGTTGTGGAGAACTTTATCAACGCAGACCTATAAAGAAACTGTTAAGTAAGGAGGACAACATTTCCCTGACCTGGAGCTGTGATGGTGTACCCGTTTTCTCTTCCTCAAAATATTCTATTTGGCCAATTGTTGCTACCGTCAACGAGCTACCATACCACCTTCGTCGTGACCATGTCCTGTTGTATGCACTTTGGTTCGGCAAGACTAAGCCGCATATGTCTTGCTACCTTCAGCCCTTCGTGGATGAACTGACAGTCCTCTCCAAGCAAGGTGTTGACTGGGTGGACCGAAATGGCATGCCTCACAACACGAAGGTTGTAGCAGGAGTTTGCGCCTGCGACACTCCTGCCAGGGCATTGCTTCAGAACTTTACTCAATTCAATGGTCACCATGGCTGTAGTTTCTGTGTTCACGAGGGGAAAGAAGTCCCAAAGGGGAATGGGCGTGTCAGGATTTACCCATTGTCCGAGACTGTGCCAGTTGCACGAACAGATGAGACAACACAGAAGCATGCAGAGAAGGCTACTAAGGATGGGGCTGCAAGCTGTGGTGTGAAGGGGCCGAGTGTCCTTATGCTGATTCCTCATTTTGACATTGTTGACAGCTTTTCACCAGAATACATGCATGCGGTACTTCTCGGGGTGGTCAGACAAGTTGTAGCCTTATGGATCGATACATGTCATCACGGAGAGCCATATTACCTTGGCCAGAAGAAGTTGGAGGAGTTGAACCAACGGTTGCTTTCCATCAAACCACCGAAGGAAATTCGACGACAACCCCGTTCCCTCACTGAAAGGAAATACTGGAAAGCATCTGAGTGGAGACATTTCTTGATGATCTACTCGGGTGTTGTGCTGCGTGATATTTTGCCAAAGTCATTTTACCAGCACTGGCTTTTGTTGGTGAATGGTATAAGTCTATTGATGGGTACCTGCATTACACCTGGGGAGTTGGAGACCGCAGATCTGTGTCTTCTGAAATTTGTTGCACAGATGCCTGAACTTTATGGAATAGAACACCTCTCTTTCAACGTTCATCTGTTGACACATCTCAGAACTGCTGTGGAAAACCAGGGTCCACTATGGTCAACCTCAGCTTTTGTTTTTGAGGATGCCTATGGAAAGCTCCAGAACCTCTCCCATGGAACACAGCATGTGCCTCAACAAATGTTTAAAGCCTTCTTTGCCAGTCGAGAACTCTCTCTGTTGGCAGGGTTGTACTTGCCAGATGCCCGCCAAGACGTCATCTCTATGTTCCATTCCCTGTCATCAACTATATCAATATTGAAGAAAAGCAACAAAATGGGTGATTTCGTCGGATTAGGTACCCCAGCACTCCGACGACTTACAGTTACAGAGAGATTGGCCATTGAGGAAACTGTCGGCACCAGGATCGAGGACCGAATGTGTACTTTCTACAACCGATTTGTCCTGAATGGCAAGTTGTTCACAACTGAGCGTTATGCAGCATCTTTCAAGCGTGATGATTCTGTGGTGGAGGTAGCTGGACAACGGAAGAAAGTTTGTGCAATCCAAGGAGCAGTTGTTGTTAAGACACCATGTGCTTGTGCAGAAGAATGTTCCTGTGTGTCTATGTTCCTTCTTGTGCAGCCTCGGACTGTTAAAGCAATACATTGTTTTGATTCATATGTTGGAATTAATTTGTCCAGCTTTATTCATGCTGTTGATGGGGATACCCCAGGACCTCTTACTGCTTGTAAACCAGACTCTGTAACCGGCAAGTTCGTGACTTTGAATGAAAAGTACCTGGTGAAACTTCCCATGTTTGAACTAGACTGAACATTCTGCATTCATATTTAAATGACTTTTGCCTTTTACTGAAGTATTTGTAACTATGGGCACATCATATTAGTTAATATTATACACTAAGCACTGTTGCATGTACACTGTTTGCTATTACATTTGGCTGACTATCATGTATTTTGAAGAACGGGTTTTATGTGCTACAGACTTGTTAATTAGACAGTTTTATTTATCAGACGCAGCTCACTAAAGTTAGGTTTGCATATAATATATATTTTAAGTTTTACAAATTGAGGATGCTATTCTATTTTATTTGTCTATCAATAGTGCACTGAATAATAATATTGTATAAATACAATATATATGGTACATGTAGCCATCTTGTCAATGCTTTAGATAACTGCTGTCCTGATTCTTGCTGTTAGTTGATTAGATCAAATGATGTTTGAATTTTTTATCCATAAGGTATATTAACCAGATGCAAAAAATATTGGCTATCAGTATCATTATTTCTTTTCAAAGAAATATTTTGTATCTTGGTTTAATTATTGAAAAGTAACTTTTCCATTTTGTTTGTCTGTTACAATTTGCTTTTGTCATGCATCATCAGACATGTGACGTGTAATACAGCAAATAAAGAAAAAATACTTGGCCATATTCTTGTATAATTGCTTTCAATGTGATTGGGGACAAGTTCCTAATAACTTACTTTATCATTTATACTGTGTGTATTCCCCATATAATACCCATGCTAGAGTACACCACTGACGCATATTCTATGGTATACTACAGTGAATCTATAGTATATTATATGGTATACTGCAGCAAATACTATCTATACCACAGATGTACCATAGTATAACGCAAGTACTAAATATTCTAAGCTATATTTTATTGAATCTGTGGTATATTCCAAGAAATACTATAGTATAATATCTGTACTATAGTATATCACAGATATTCTAAGGTATACTATAGCGAATCTATGGTACACCACAGAGTACTATAGTGTACTACAGTTTACTAGAGTTTACTATACTTCTACTATAATATACTATAGTATATCATAGTACTTTTTCATAAGGGATAACACCTGACAAGTACGAGTTCGTGGTTCGTAGGATGTCTTCGAGTACAATGCATGCTTTTATACGAATTGTCGTCACATTACGTCATTATATGTTCCCAACCTCGTTGAAGTTTTTGCTCAATCGGTACGAGTTCATCCAATCATTGCCAAAGTATTCTCCATGTCTTGTTCTCGTGCCTGTCTGAAGTAGACATTAACTGGACTAAACTCTCCTTATAATTTCTCCATACACCTGAAATTTCTGAGCATCGGGCGCTTATATCTGACGCAAAGACTGACACATGGGCCACAGTGTTCACACACGGCACATCAACTCCCTCTCCTCTTGGAGCGCAGATATATAAAAACCTGCTAAACCGTATGAACCATTCATTCAGGTTTACAAGGACAGGGAAATGTCCAGGGAAATATCCAATCTGTTTACAGAGAGATTGGCAAGAAAATACACTCAGTCTTCCGGCTAGAAGAAAAACTGGGTTTTCCATTCGCGGGATTGTATGGGATTGACTGAGAAAAACTGGACAGGAGGCTCTAGAAGAGGGTCTAATTACAACACATATAAGGGAAGTGGGAAGAGGTGCCGACATACTGACTCCGTCACATGACCTCACAGAATAGTCTTCTGGTTAACCTATTCTGAAGCACATACCAAGAATCTAACGATTCGTGATATGCAATTGGTGATTTTCAAGCAATTGGTAATTTGGTTTAGATACTACCCCATCAGTATCACATAATATGTTGTATTTCACTTATAAGATAAGTATTAAGTGTCTTGATATAAAACGTTGGCCTTCTGTTGACAATGAACAAATGAAACATAGGTGCTATGTATGTGGGATAGATCGTTTGTCGACAATGTACGCAACAGCAACAAATATATTTGACAAATTCGTCTGTCGGTTATTAAATCCTGCAACTTGATGCAAAACAACTCAGTTTGGTCTCCTATATCAGCCAGAGACTGAGAAGAACCTGACAATTTAGGGATCGTTTCCATTATTCGTTTTTTCTTCAGTCGCGATTTTTCTTCAATTTTCTCGATTGAAAAACGATCATTCGTGAATCAGTCGCGAGGATATCGAGAAAAAAAATGAGAAAAAACGATTGAAAGTTTTCTGAAAAAAACCATTCTCTCGCGATATCGTTTTTGAATCGTTTACCCATGCGCGGTCCGTTCTTGATCGCGAATCTTCAATCGCGAGAGAATCGTTTTTTTCAAGGTGCGAGAGAATCGTGAGACGGAGTGATATCTGACACATAGGCCGTGTTGCCGTCGTACGCCGCTCTATCCGCGAACTGGGAACTACATTTAATGCTGGTTGCGGATTTGTCGATGGGAAACCTATATTACTATACTGTATAAATGCGTAAGATAACCGGATAATATATATGATTCACGATCTATAGTCAATTACAAGCCGAAGTAGGGCGTATGCTGGAAATATCTATATACATACCTGCACCGTGCTTCCTGTGACGTCCGCGCTCAGATTTACTCTGGCGAAGCGTAAATGGCAAAATTACATGTTTATTTAATAAGGGCATGAGCGGATTTGAGTTCGTCGTTGATTGCATTATCAGAATGATTACGGCACAGACTTGATAGAGGTGTGAATGGGCAAGTTAATTAGGGTGAAAAATAGTGTAATTAAATATGTATATTTTGTTATAGTAAAACATACATTAGGAAAGGTATACATTCATGTTTTGATACAGTTTTTAAACTATTGAGATGTGAATAAGTTAAAAAAAATCACCATCAGGTTAATTTTATTTATTATAAGAATATTCGCGGCAGTGATTTCATATTTATATCAAATACATATCACAATGGTGATTGAATCGCATATAACAGTTGGATTCGCATATGTACAATACTTTTTATTTTAATTTTACATTTTGATAAATGAACTATGAATCATTCCAAAGGGAAGCTCAAGCCAGAAACCAACTGAATATTATATAATTTCATCTCTTACTGGATTAACCAAAAAAAATTCTCGTCCGAGTACGATCATCGGTTAAATATTCGGGGTTTTTTCTTCGTGGGATTTGAAAATCTGTCGGACATACAAAGACGTTTTATATTCATATTTTATTGAATAAGCAGTCATTTCACATATAGTATCATACGCGGTGAGGGGCGTTGTTTGATTCTTCAGTTACCAAGTCACGTGACCTGAATTATACAGGGCTTTTGAAACCCATCTTCGCATGGTCAAAGTTTCCTTTTCAGCCAAATGCGAGACATTGATCATCTTGCCAAGCAAACCGCGTTCAGCCCACTTTCAGTGTTTTCCATACTGCAATTACCAGGCTTGTGAGATATTTGATGGTGAATGTATACGTGTATGTTCATCAAATTGTGAAAAATAATCAATATCATTATTTTCTTTGAATCATTTCTTATATATATATATATTTACCCTTTGTATTTATTAATTATCACAATTTATTGAAAATATACGTATTCATCTACCATCAAATATCCCACAAGCCAGGCAACTGTGGGGTTTTGCACTTATAGACTCCCACTTAGGAAGCCACACAACAAGACTCCCACCCAGAGAGCTCCAGAAAAGATTAATTCACACAACCAAACAAACAAGCAAAAAAATAATGACAGTTGTGAAAAGTTTCACAAACAGCCCGCGTTATATATTAATAATTAAGTGCTTTCGAAGCCTCAAAAGCCCCGTATGGCAATGTTATATTCAATACAGCGCCATCTATCTACACAAGGAAAATGATGATCGTAGGACAAAAAAAACACGCGAACAGCGAAAATCTGACGAATCAACTCAAAATTTCAGCACGCACAGATGCCAAAAACGTTCACGAAAAACACTACACAAGAAATCTGGAATAATACCAGCTTTAAAACACAGAAATATTCAAAATAATAGACGAAATTGCAAGTGCAAATGACTCAATCTGACCATATCCGGGCCGGTGTCCCGTACAAAATATATGTAAATATAATTATATAATAATTATAGTTATAATTATATGCATAATTATTCCTATGTATATATATATATAATATATTATTATATACTATTGAGATGTGAATAAGTTAAAAAAATCACCATCAGGTTAATTTTATTTATTATAAGAATATTCGCGGCAGTGATTTCATATTTATATCAAATACATATCACAATGGTGATTGAATCGCATATAACGGTTGGATTCGCATATGTACAATACTTTTTATTTTAATTTTACATTTTGATAAATGAACTATGAATCATTCCAAAGGGAAGCTCAAGCCAGAAACCAACTGAATATTATATAATTTCATCTCTTACTGGATTAACCAAAAAAAATTCTCGTCCGAGTACGATCATCGGTTAAAGATTTCGGTTTTTTTTTCTTCGCAAAACTAAAGATTTAAATGTGGGATTTGAAAATCTGTCGGACATACAAAGACGTTTTATATTCATATTTTATTGAATAAGCAGTCATTTCACATATAGTATCATACGCGGTGAAGGGCGTTGTTTGATTCTTCAGTTACCAAGTCACGTGACCTGAATTATACAGGGCTTTTGAAACCCATCTTCGCATGGTCAAGGTTTCCTTTTCAGCCAAATGCGAGACATTGATCATCTTGCCAAGCAAACCGCGTTCAGCCCACTTTCAGTGTTTTCCATACTGCAATTACCAGGCTTGTGAGATATTTGATGGTGAATGTATACGTGTATGTTCATCAAATTGTGAAAAATAATCAATATCATTATTTTCTTTGAATCATTTCTTATATATATATATATATATATATTTACCCTTTGTATTTATTAATTATCACAATTTATTGAAAATATACGTATTCATCTACCATCAAATATCCCACAAGCCAGGCAACTGTGGGGTTTTACACTTATAGACTCCCACTTAGGAAGCCACACAACAAGACTCCCACCCAGAGAGCTCCAGAAAAGATTAATTCACACAACCAAACAAACAAGCAAAAAAATAATGACAGTTGTGAAAAGTTTCACAAACAGCCCGCGTTATATATTAATAATTAAGTGCTTTCGAAGCCTCAAAAGCCCCGTATGGCAATGTTATATTCAATACAGCGCCATCTATCTACACAAGGAAAATGATGATCGTAGGACAAAAAAAACACGCGAACAGCGAAAATCTGACGAATCAACTCAAAATTTCAGCACGCACAGATGCCAAAAACGTTCACGAAAAACACTACACAAGAAATCTGGAATAATACCAGCTTTAAAACACAGAAATATTCAAAATAATAGACGAAATTGCAAGTGCAAATGACTCAATCTGACCATATCCGGGCCGGTGTCCCGTACAAAAATATATGTGCGTAAATATAATTATATATTTAATAGATATTGAAAATTATATGGTTAAATTATTCCTATGTATATATATATAATATATTATTATATACTATTGAGATGTGAATAAGTTAAAAATCACCATCAGGTTAATTTATTTCTTATAAGAATATTCGCGGCAGTGATTTCATATTTATATCAAATACATATCACAATGGTGATTGAATCGCATATAACGGTTGGATTCGCATATGTACAATACTTTTTATTTTAATTTTACATTTTGATAAATGAACTATGAATCATTCCAAAGGGAAGCTCAAGCCAGAAACCAACTGAATATTATATAATTTCATCTCTTACTGGATTAACCAAAAAAAATTCTCGTCCGAGTACGATCATCGGTTAAATATTCGGGGTTTTTTCTTCGTGGGATTTGAAAATCTGTCGGACATACAAAGACGTTTTATATTCATATTTTATTGAATAAGCAGTCATTTCACATATAGTATCATACGCGGTGAGGGGCGTTGTTTGATTCTTCAGTTACCAAGTCACGTGACCTGAATTATACAGGGCTTTTGAAACCCATCTTCGCATGGTCAAGGTTTCCTTTTCAGCCAAATGCGAGACATTGATCATCTTGCCAAGCAAACCGCGTTCAGCCCACTTTCAGTGTTTTCCATACTGCAATTACCAGGCTTGTGGGATATTTGATGGTGAATGAATACGTGTATGTTCATCAAATTGTGAAAAATAATCAATATCATTATTTTCTTTGAATCATTTCTTTTATATATATATTTACCCTTTGTATTTATTAATTTTCACAATTTATTGAAAATATACGTGTTCATCTACCATCAAATATCCCACAAGCCAGACAACTGCGGGGTTTCGCACTTATAGACTTCCACCCAGGAAAGATTAATTCACACAACCAAACAAACAAGCAAAGAAATAATGACAGTTGTGAAAAGTTTTACGAATAGCCCGCGCTATATATTAATAATTAAGTGCTTTCGAAGCCTCAAAAGCCCCGTATGACAATGTTATATTCGATACAGCGCCATCTATCTACACAAGGAATCTGGAATAATACCAGCTTTAAAACACAGAAATACTCAAAATAATAGACGAAATTGCAAGTGCAAATGACTCAATCTGACCATATCCGGGCCTGTGTCCCGTACAAAATATATGTAAATATGAAGTTAATATTATATGTATATATCGTTCACCATTATTCCTATGGAAAAAAAAATATATTTTTCAATTTCTTTCAATATCCCCATCGTATCTATATAACCGCCAACTGAACTGAAACACGCTATAGTTTTACACAAGGCAAAGAAGAATGGAAAAGGAAGAAGAAAAAATGATCGAACTTTATATAGTCTGACTGAAGTGTTTATGATACAGAAACTCGAACGTGTATGCGGGTCAGTCAGGCTGAACCTTCCCGTACTACTTTCGGCTATAATCCTCAATCGTTTTTTTCAATCGCTTAGGGATCGTTTCCATTAATCGTTTTTTCTTCAGTCGCGATTTTTCTTCAATTTTCTCGATTGAAAAACGATCAATCGCGAATCAGTCGCGAGGATATCGAGAAAAAAAAATGAGAAAAAACGATTGAACCTTTTCTGAAAAAAACCATTCTCTCGCGATATCGTTTTTGAATCGTTTACCCATGCGCGATCCGTTCTTGATCGCGAATCTTCAATCGCGAGAGAATCGGGTTTTTTTCAAGGCGCGAGAGAATCATGAGGCGGAGTGATATTTGACACATAGGCCGTGTTGCCGTCGTACGCCGCTCTATCCGCGAACTGGGAACTACATGTAATGTTGATTGCGGATTTGTCGATGGAAAAACCTATATTACTATACTATACTGTATAAATGCGTAAGATAACCGAATAATATATATGATTCACGATCTATAGTCTCCTACAAGCCGAAGTAGGGCGTATGCTGGAAATATCTTTTCATATTCCTGTACCATGCTTCCTGTGACGTTCGCGCTCAGATTTACTCTGGCGAAGCGTAAATGACAAACTACATGTTTGTTCAATAATCGAGTCGACAATGTATTAATGATACAGGATGATAGTCACAATATCTTGTTTTGTAAATACCGGGTACAGGTCATAAGTGGATTTGAGTTCGTTGATTGCATTATCAGAATGATTACGGCACAGGCTTGATAGAGGTGTGAATGGGCCCATGGCGATAACCCAGAACAGCTTAGCCCTCCAGCCGAGAATTTATAGGTTAATTAAGGTGAAAAATAGTGTAATTAAATATGTATATTTTGTTATAGTAAAACATACATTAGGAAAGGGTATCCATTCATGTTTTGATACAGTTTTTAAACTATTGAGATGTGAATAAGTTCAAAAAATCACCATCAAGTTAATCTTATTTATTATAAGAATATTCGCGGCAGTGATTTCATATTTATATCAAATACATATCTTTTTGATTGAATCGCATATAACGGTTGGATTCACGTTCGTAAAGTTAGACCGCGGTTTGGAGTTCGTTATTCGAGGGGACCAGTCATTATTTCTTCAGACATGGAGAAAAACATCTGTATTTTCTTTATTATGAGTATTTTGAACTCCAAACTCTGCATAGTAAGAGAGAAAGTCCTGCTTCATATGTTTTCATAATCATATCCCAAATCTGACTCCAGCGGGCGCTGCTAGGGGCGCTGTTATGAGCGTCTGGCTATCCGAATAATGGTCTGGCCTATCTGAATAGCGGTCTACCTTGCCAAATCCGATAATACAAATGCTTCGAACTTGTAAATAGGACTGTTCAGAGAGTATATCACGATCTAGAAGATGGAGTCTTCAGTTCCCATATCGGTTGCCAGGGGGCGCTACTATGAATGACCGTTTACATGTCGGTCTGAATAGCGGTCTGTCCTATCTGAATAGCGGTCTAGATCGCCAGAGACAATAATATAAACACTTCGAACTTATAAATAGGTATAGTGTTAGAGTATTTCATGGGCTACAAGCTGGAGTCTTCAGTCCCTCCATCGGACGGGGGGAGGGGGGGTAATACGAATGACCGTTTACATGCCGGTCTGAATAGCGGTCTGGCATATCTGAATAGCGGTCTAGATCGCCAGAAACAATAATATATACACTTCGAACTTATAAATAGGTATAATGAGAGAGTATTTCATGGGCTACAAGTTGGAGTCATCAGTCCCTACATCGGACGCTAGGGGGCGCTACTACGCATGACCGTTTACATGCCGGTCTGAATAGCGGTCTGGCCTATATGAATAGCGGTCTAGCTTGTCAGAGCCGAAAATATAAATGGTTGAAACTTAAAAATAGGCATGTCGAGAGAGCATGCCATCGGCTAATAGATGGAGTCTTCAGTTCCTTTATCGGGCGCCAGGGGACGCTACTATGAATGACCGTTTACATGTCGGTCTGAATAGCGGTCTGTCCTATCTGAATAGCGGTCTACATCGCCAGAGACAATAATATAAACACTTCGATCTTATAAATAGCTATACTGAGAGAGTATTTCATTGGCTACAAGTTGGAGTCTTCAGTCCCTACATCGGACGCTAGGGGCGCTACTACGAATGACCGTTTACATGCCGGTCTGAATTGCGGTCTGGCATAACCGAATAGCGGTCTAGATCGCCAGAGACATTAATATATACACTTCGAACTTATAAATAGGTATAATGAGAGAGTATTTCATGGGCTACAAGTTGGAGTAATCAGTCCCTACATCGGACGCTAGGGGGCGCTACTACGAATGATCGTTTACATGCCGGTCTGAATAGCGGTATGTTATCATATTGGTCAGTTACGACCGGTGCATGCTGGTTAAACAAGGGGTAGACTACTCCAGGAAACAGACTGTGCATGTCGCCAAAGTCCGTATACTTGTGTCATGTTTTGTCGCATTCCTCATCTACGTACCTGCAATCATAAACTGGGATTACATACGTGGGTATAGTACCGTTGAGGAGGAAGACTGCAATGTGGAGTTCCACGATAATCTTCCTTTCACAATGACAACAGCAGTGATCGAATTCCTTATACCTTTGAGTTTGATATCCTCACTAAATCTCTACCTTTACATACTGATTCGCAAACGTTCGCGAAGTCAGGTGTCATCCAAGGTAATCCAGTCAAGCATCGCAACAGTCACGAAGACTTCATCGCAAACTGGAGTTCCTTCTAAGCAGATATCAACCGTTGAAGAAAACGCTAGTAAGAGAAAACATAATATAACACTGAGACGAGAAATGAAGGCAGCCAGATCTTTGGCCATTTTGGTCGGTGTATTCACAGTCTGCTGGACTCTGTACATCGTCTGTTCTGTGATATTGGCAATCTGTGACGATTGTGTCAATGCAAATCTTTACGAAGCTTTCAGTTGGCTACTATGGGCTAATTCTAATCTGAATCCGTTTTTGTATGCTCTCACTAGTGAGCGTTTTCGAAACAATTTCATACGTCTTCTCCATCTTCGAAGGTTTTGCGGGCTGTCAAACAAGGTCGGGCCAATTGGAGGCCAGACAGAGGAGACAATGTGATTTGTACTGCTGTTATAACCAGGACAATCAGAGGGATAGAGGAATATTTCAGTTCGTATTTCCCGAAGAAAAAAGAATTTTCTGTGGTTTTTAGCCTTCTAAATAGATGTGATTGATGTACTTTTGTGGGAATCACTTGAGTGACATTTCATATATTGTGACACTAAACTGGTAAAACAAATAATATCGACAATAATTTCTCACTTGGACACAATTGTCGACCCAGTGACAGTGAAGAAAATTGAATAGCTATGTGTGTGTTGTTGTTTTTTGGAAGAAAAATTTGTCAAGACAGACAATCAAAATGATGTAACTTGGTGATAATGTGGGAAAGTAATGTTAAATATTCACGACTTGAAGAAGTTTGGAAGAAATACCACTAAGCTGTGGTACATCCATGTTGCTGACAATGCTACCGAATTTTCAAAGTATTTTTCTTCCTGTATTTTAAGGTATTTTTTTTATAGATTTATTCAATGCAGTGTTCCGAAAATACGCCATGACATTGCAATGGTGCTTGTAATTCAGAATGGCCTCCGTAATCTGACGAAGTCATCCGACCAATGAATCTCAAATGTCATAGTGTTTTCCGAACTTGCATTATATAAATACTCCCTCGTTTCGGCCGTTTTTTTCTATCTCGCGGTCACATAGTTCATCATTTTCCATCAGATTACTTAATAGAGCTATTACATCATCGGTCTAAAATATTTGTATCTAGTACCGCTCGAGCCAGTTCTAGGGGCCGTGAGGTCCAATCATTCTAGACGTCCACATGTACAGCTACAATAAAAGCGTGGCTGGGATACAAATCATCACAGAGATCACGTGATCATTGTGGAGTTTTTAGAAATATGCAGACAGTATATTTGTCTGTATGGTCATATCGCCTCTTGTCAGTACCCCGGCATCGTTTTTCACCACTGTTTTAATGTTGCGATTAATTTTATCTCGGCCATGCAAATTATCATGGGGATGCATTGAATAGCGCAATATATAAATACATTACGAGGTTTGGGACAACGATTTGGTGTAAGACTCACGAAATATAATTGACAAAGGATCTGCCACAAGTTGTATTGTCAGTCTTTTGCCCAGGATAATACCTTTTCTATGGGAGGTCTTACACCAAAATCTTGCCAGGTTTGGCGTTTACTCTGAAGATCCCCGGAGTCGATAATCCTTCATTTTCGTCTAGCCGACGATTGTACAACGAACTTTATTATAGCGATATCAATCAATATAAATGTACATGCAAATATATATTTTTCGTTTGTGGTAGATAGATTTGTAATAGATTTCTTCTTTTGACAATGAAATATAGGCAATCATGTTCGCTTGTTCCGCCTTTTCACTGTTGTTAGTTGTGGCTTTTTTTCTGTTTTATTTTTAATTTCAGAAACAGTGTTTCTGACATTACAAGCGTCTAGTCCGTCATTCATAATCCAGCCATCGTCCAGGCTTGAGATACCAACTTTTCTAAAGCTACTAGCTAGTAGACAAAATACTTCTAATAAAACCAAAAGAAGTAAATTAGCTGATAGTTCCAACATTAACCCATGAAGAACATAAAAGACAAAATATGACCTTTGCATTTCACCTTTAAGCAGTGAATCACAGATTTGACAGACATAATGTGCAATCGTATGAGTATACAGTGAACCCTCATTATAATGAAATTCATTACATTGTCAGAACACCATTCCAATAGCATACATTAAAATCTGATTTCATCATCCTTTTATTTGACAGGTTGCTCCTCTGTGGCGTTGCACTGCAGTCTAGGAGTCGCTTATTGTGAAGTTGAAAGGAAATTTACACTATAAAGAAATGAGTCTGGAAGAGTACAGCTCTCAAGTTCTGTCGATTTGACATAATGTTTCAAAATTCTTGGGACAGTCTCCGGCTGAGAATCTCAACTCTCAAATAGCAGATTATCCACAATGTGACAGTCTCCGGCTGAGGATCTCAACTCTCAAATAGCAGATCATCCACACTGCGATGGCATTGGTTTTGTGCTTGGATTATTCACCACCATGAGGACAAGTGTACTGTAGCATGGGTTATTCTGTGAAGAAATATATATCATATCAACATGCAATTAATAAAATTTCTCACATATCTCGTATGCATTTAGAGAAGGAATTCACTGCAACATCACCAATTTAGATCCTTCATTCTTAGCAGTTAGGACGAACTAATTAACACTGCGGCCTACATTGGAGAGAGACAGAGAATTGAAATTCGTTTAGGTGGAATCTAGTTTACATAATAAAACCTAATAATAATTACAAGATAACATGTTTTATTTCAGCATGTCTTGAGATTACTTAGACTTTATGAAAGTGCAGATTATTTACCTGTAAATTTCCAAATAAAATTTTGAAGTCACCGATTTTCAGCTACCAGCACCAAGATCTCCATACTACAAGGCATCGTCGACTGACAGATCAAGTGATGCAATATTTACTCCTACCTGCAAATGGAATAAAGCTTTGAAAGTAATTTCAGTTGTATGTCCTCATTTGTCCTTATGATGAGCACCCATTAATTGAATCAATCTATTAACTTTCAATCACCACCAAATTTTGCTACTAATTCTGATCAGTCACTCTAATAAATTGTATCACCTCTTAAAGTGTAACTGTGGTACTTCTGTAAGTTTACATCATATTCAAGATAATCTTCCAAATTATTGAATTTATACCCTGTTTCTTGTTTTACGACTTTAAATTTGACAATTTCAAAGTTATTAATGTTATTGTAGTGCACAGCGCCACAAGCATATCGCAACTTGCGACGTTATTATGGAACGATTATCCATCTCACAACGCAACATTGTTAATCTGTTCCATTCTCTGCACTGCCTCGACATCAAGCAGACTGTGCATGAGGACACTCAATTTATGACGTCAAAAAGGGGCAGTGAAGATTTCTCCCACTGTAGAAAGTTGCCTTTGAACCCTCTGAGCCATAAAATGACAGAATGTTGGGAAAGATGTTTTATTATTCACATCGTTAACTTGAATATGAGGTGCACTTACACAAGTACCACAGTTACACTTTAATGTAGGAGAAACTGCGATCAGTCTTCTGCTTCTGGTCAGCTGCATATTGTACTGAACCATGAGTATTGATCAACACTTTCAGCAAAGTTATTTCCCTTGACAAAGGCAGGAGTTCTCTAAAAATTCACATTCCAAATCAAATTTAACAAGAGCCTGTAGGGCTTCAACACTTGCCCACACATTTGACCAGAATTAATATTTGCAATCTCAAATGAGAAAGGCATAAAGTAAATTGTAGACTCACAGATTTATGCCTACAAGATCAAGGTACCGGTAGTGATATACCTGAGGTTTGTCATGATCCAGATTATTTTTATCACAGTGATCTCCTTGGACATTTTGACCTCAAAATGAAAAGGGTTCCTATTTGCCCCATGTCTATTAGGATAGGCGTATAAAGAGAGCAACTGGACAATTCTGTGCTTCAGTGATTAGTATGTTTAAGAGGTAGGTACAATAATTTTAAACACAATGATAATGTACACAGTATTTCAGCACTTCAAAAATGACCGACAGGAATGTCAAGGACAAATAGCTTAACTTGCTTTTCACATCTCATACTTTAGCAAGCATTTCTAATCCAACCCCCCTAGCCTGGCCTCTGTGATCATTACCTGAGTGAAGAAAGTGTCAGAAATGCAAAAGTAGCACAGGTTGTCTTGAAGAAGGCAAGAGCAGACAAGACTGCTTGATAAAACATGATCTGTATTGTCTGAGATCTGTGACGGGTCGTAGAGAAATCTGAAAACAAGCGATGAAAAATTAGATTCGATCGGCATAGTCTAGATAGAATCTATGACACATCATAGAGAAATCTGCAACAAAACAGATGAACAGCAGATATACGATCTGCATATTCTGGGGCCTGTGACAGGTCAAAGAGAAATCTGAAACCAAACAGTAGAGATGATCTGCATAGTCTGGGATCTGTGACTGACCATGGAGAAATCTGAAGCCCAACAGAAGAAACAGTAGATAAATGATCTGCTGAAGCCAAACAGATGAAACAGTAGATAAACGATCTGCATAGTCTGTGATGTGTGACAGGACATACAGAAATCTGAAAACAAACAGATGAAAAAGTAGATACAATGGGATCTGTGACTGTTTGGGATATGTGACAGGTCAAAGAGAAATCTGAAACCAGAGAGACGAAACAGTAGATATGATCTGCTTTGTCTGGGTTCTGTGACAGTCCATAGAGAAATCTGAAATCAAAGAGATGTAACATTAGATATGATCTGCAATATCTTGGATCTGTGACAGGTCAAAAAGAAATCTGAAACCAACAGAAGAAACAGTACATACGGTCTGCAATGTCTGGGTACTATAACCAGTCACAGAGAAATCTGAAACCAAAGAGATGAAACAGTAGATATCATCTGCATAGTCTGGGTACTGTGACAGGTCCTAGGGAAATCTGAAATCAAATAGATGTAACATTAGATATGATCTGCAATATCTTGGATCTGTGACAGGTCAAAAAGAAATCTGAAACTAACAGATGAAACATTCTCCAAAGAGATGAAACAGTAGATATGATCTGCATTGGCTGAGTACTGTGACAGGTCATAGAGAAATCTGAAATCAAAGAGATGTAACATTAGATATGATCTGCAATATCTTGGATCTGTGACAGGTCGAAAAGAAATCTGAAACCAACAGAAGAAACAGTACATACGGTCTGCAATGTCTGGGTACTATAACCAGTCACAGAGAAATCTGAAACCAGAGAGACGAAACAGTAGATATGATCTGCTTTGTCTGGGTTCTGTGACAGTCCATAGAGAAATCTGAAATCAAAGAGATGTAACATTAGATATGATCTGCAATATCTTGGATCTGTGACAGGTCAAAAAGAAATCTGAAACCAACAGAAGAAACAGTACATACGGTCTGCAATGTCTGGGTACTATAACCAGTCACAGAGAAATCTGAAACCAAAGAGATGAAACAGTAGATATCATCTGCATAGTCTGGGTACTGTGACAGGTCCTAGGGAAATCTGAAATCAAATAGATGTAACATTAGATATGATCTGCAATATCTTGGATCTGTGACAGGTCAAAAAGAAATCTGAAACTAACAGATGAAACATTCTCCAAAGAGATGAAACAGTAGATATGATCTGCATTGGCTGAGTACTGTGACAGGTCATAGAGAAATCTGAAATCAAAGAGATGTAACATTAGATATGATCTGCAATATCTTGGATCTGTGACAGGTCAAAAAGAAATCTGAAACCAACAGAAGAAACAGTACATACGGTCTGCAATGTCTGGGTACTATAACCAGTCACAGAGAAATCTGAAACCAGAGAGACGAAACAGTAGATATGATCTGCTTTGTCTGGGTTCTGTGACAGTCCATAGAGAAATCTGAAATCAAAGAGATGTAACATTAGATATGATCTGCAATATCTTGGATCTGTGACAGGTCAAAAAGAAATCTGAAACCAACAGAAGAAACAGTACATACGGTCTGCAATGTCTGGGTACTATAACCAGTCACAGAGAAATCTGAAACCAAAGAGATGAAACAGTAGATATCATCTGCATAGTCTGGGTACTGTGACAGGTCCTAGGGAAATCTGAAATCAAAGAGATGTAACATTAGATATGATCTGCAATATCTTGGATCTGTGACAGGTCAAAAAGAAATCTGAAACTAACAGATGAAACATTCTCCAAAGAGATGAAACAGTAGATATGATCTGCATTGGCTGAGTACTGTGACAGGTCATAGGCAAATCTGAAACAAACAGATGAAGCAGTAGATATGATCTGCATTGTCTGGGCACTGTGACAGGTCAAAAGTTCAACAGTCAAGTAATCACTCGGCTTGAAGATCAGGAAAATGAGAATGTTTATCAGCAGTATATTTCAATTCAGGGCTGTGGAATGTGACCAAACTTCATGTATACCGTCATAGCAAACATATTCATTTTGAGATGTGATCTCTCCGGTTCTAGAATATGCATTCTGTCTTTCGGATATTCCGAGCTCCTGTTGATTCTGAGGTCAAAAGTTCAACAGTTGCTGTATTCCTAAACAAGCCAGTGCTCTATTTTGGGAAAGCTAATTGTTTCATTACCAAATTAATGTTTTTGTTTTGCTGGCGCATATTGAAGCCAATTTTGTCTCTTGTTATAGTGCTGTCTTTACTGATGATACTTCACTCAGTCACATTGATCTATCCTCCTAATGTTGAGCATCAATGAAGGAAGCAACAAGTTCCAATTTTTAAGTGTTAGATATGACTCGACCAGAGATTGATCATAAGACCTCCCACTTGTGAGGAGGATGCTCTAACCACTAGACCGTTGCAGTGCAGTGAAATGAAGAGGCTGTTACTTACATGGACATTGTAGGCGGTACAGACTCAAATATGAAGAGAACTCACTGAGGTCGACTTACAATGGCTGCAAAACATGTACAGAGAAAAGTAACATTTAGCATTCAGATTTATTTTCTTTTTTTTTTACATAGAAACACGAGTGAGAAGATTATTTTAGTGTTACTCAAGCACCATACAGCCTGCATGGTCACGCTTTCATCTCCTGGTCATCAACCTCATATATTCTGAAAGATTAAATGATCATAGACTGGTAGAGTTAAAGATCTCATCAGTCTTAAAGAATAACTTTTTTGACAAACTGATGGTCTAATACAGATTTAAACTACATTTAGATGATAGATTACACTTGTCTCAATGATGAAATCCACCATGAAAATATATTCTTGCTATTCTCCCCTGACTGATGAGGATCTGGAATTGAGATTGCTGATGGATTTTCAGGAAAGGTTTCCTTGTTTCTTCTTGCACAGAAAAATATGAGGGAACAGCAAGATAAATCTTCTTAGTTCAGCAGTTTTGAGAATGATAAATTTAAATTTCATTTATTTTTGCAGTCCATGTTCAAGTTCTACTCACAGGCATAATGGTTAACACTATCAGAATACCCACTATGAAGCTCACAAGTGTCTTCAACCTGAGAATGCACTGAACCTGCAAGACAATGATATTTATTTTATCATGTTTAAGGCAACAGTATCTCTTTCTAGATTCAAGGCATGAAATGTTCAGAATTTCAGTCCTGGTCGAGACTGTTTACTACTCAATTTTATGTGAGATCCAAATAATATATTCACAAATTATTACTTTCCTGCAAATATATACATGTGGTAAGTAGGCCTACTGGACAATTGCCATGGCAGATTAACTTTAGGCCATCCATAATAATAGTTGTAACTAAGGTTCAATAATAGACATTGAACCTGATGTCATCACTGCACTGCATTGTGGGAATCAGAAGTATAAATCCCCCATCTTTGGACTACACAGGTGGAAACTGTAATTCAGTTGGCATGGATACACAATGCATCATGGGATAGAAAGAAGGATAAAATGTCACCAGGTTTCATGGATATTGGTGAGTAGGTAGGTTGGAAGGCATTTTTATTTTATTTTATAATTTATCATTATCAAATGTGAATTTGACAAAACATTTATAAAACAAGTTTTGAAATTGGTTATAGGTTATGCATATGTAGATTTATTGGTATCTACTTATTTATAACTCAAAAAGTCATCATAACATTAATTTTTGAAAATTTTGAACAGATCACTACTGGAATCGTTTATATTTCAAATAATAAAACAATGCTTCGCAAAAAGATCGAGCCCTTTAGGGTGGCACATCATTTGAGGTTGCACATCATTGGCAATGCACATATTTGAAAAAACAATACATAAAAATATGATTTCTATATCAGTGATGTTGAGGTTGGATTAAAAGAAACTGTATTATAAAACTTGAAATAAAGATTACATTTCTTTTTCAAAGTAAGCATATACAGCGCATAGTTAGGGACAATTGACCGTGCAATTTGGACCATGAAACTTCTTGGTGTAACTTTGTGTCATGATACGTGAATTATATAATCCCTTTTCTGACAGAGCTATTAACAATGTAATAGTTGGAGTAGAGGTATCATTTACAGTATGGAATGGGACACCAGCCTTGTGGGTGAACCCTCCCATTTGTATGCAAATACAAGAATATAATGACAAATGTTTTCAATCATACATGTGTAATGCTACATAATAATGTGCACTGGTAAAACTGGGACACCACAAACTCAGTTTTAATTGATATAATAAGTTAAATGTGTGGACACAAATATGGTTCATGTAAAAGCTTTAAGCTAAATCATATGATGTGGAATAAAATGATTTGATAGCAAAATTGAAGGGAATTTTGTTCTTCATTTAAGGCGACACGAAATTCAAAACTGATAGAGGTTCAGTACTGCGGGATTCCCCCGCCGGGTTATTTAATATTGTACTTCTGAAACAAAATAATGTCATCAAACTACATGTATTACTATAAGTAATTACTATAAAGTATATATTGTAGGTCATTTGTTGTGTGTGTGTATATACAATGTACACTACATCTCATACCTAATAGTAGGTTAGTTTCACATATAAGAGATATAAAATTTGAAATATGAGGGTATGGGGTCGGGCAATGCATTGAATAAGTGTAGAATGATGTAAGCTCCCAGAATATATGAGGGTATATGAGAGATAGAGGGTGTGGCTCTATGCCCCCGGGGGTGAAGACCTGCTCTCGGGGGTAGTGGATGGGTTGAATAAGTGTAGATGGCGGATTGGTTGAATAAGTGTATGATGGTGTAAGCTACTTGAATACATGATGGTATGGGGTCAGGCGAAGCTTAGTTTAAGAGATATAGGGTGGGGTTCAGTACCCCAGGGGTGGGGATATGCTCCCTGGGGTAGTGGATGGGTTGAATAAGTGTAGCATGATCTAAGCTCTCCGAATATACAAGAGTATGGGGGTCGGGCGAAGCTTAGTTTAAGAGATAGAGGGTAGGGCTCGGTGCCCCAGGGGTGGGGACATGCTCCCCGAGGGTAGTGGATAGGTTGAATAAGTGTAGCATGATCTAAGCTCCCATACTATATCAGGGTATGGGGTTGGGCGAAGCTTAGTTTAAGAGATAGAGGGTGGGGCTCGGTGCCCCAGGGGTGGGGACATGCTCCCCGAGGGTAGTGGATAAGTTGAATAAGTGTAGCATGATCTAAGCTCCCAGACTATATATGGGTATGGGGTCGGGCGAAGCTTAGTTTAAGAGATGGAGGGTGGGGCTCGGTGCCCCAGGGGTGGGGACATGCTCCCCGAGGGTAGTGGATGGGTTAAAAAAGTGTAACCAGATGTAAGCATTTGGAATAGGTGACAGTTCGGGGGGTCGGGATGGTCTTAGTTCAGGAGACATAGTTGAAGCCGAGATGCTGTGGACAGAAATTTTCTAAGTCCAAAACTTTAACATTTACTTGGTCCTGAGGTCCCAGGGGTGGGGACATGATCCCCAAGGGTAATGCATGGGTTCAATATCTGTAGCCCGATGTAAAGCATTTGGAATAGATGAGAGTTCAGGGG
>JAVTVY010007417.1:0-44539 GCA_036873755.1 Hanleya hanleyi | reverse complement strand
CGGCCTGTGTTCGGTATTTACGTACCTCCCCCCCCCCCTTCTTCGCCGTCTTATTTGTTGCTCTTTGACATCCCTACGCTTCTCTCACGACAGGTGAAATCTCTAAGAGTATTTTCAGGTTACTAGATCTAGATCATCACAGGTGGCTTACGCTGCATCTTTATCCAGGAACTACAGGTTCGGCGTCCCAACCACCACTGTTGGGAGTCTGGCATCAGTGATAGCAGGTGTAGATTTGAGTCAAAAATATAAGACATTTATAAACAATGTTCAATATTTTTTATCAAATCAAACCTGCTATCACATAAATGTGCCCATCCCGACCTCCCTTCAAGCTGCGACCAATATGTTCAATTTGAAAACCATCAGTGAAAATTGGGTCTATTACATATAGCAGCTTGTGGATTATAGCAACTATTTGCCGCCATCTTGGATTGACCCACTTTGTGCCACTAAGCTGCCGACCGGGCATGGCCAGCATGATTTTTTGTACTCTACATATATAATCTAACATGAAAATCACAATGACGTTTTGCCCCTCAAGATGGTACCAGTAAGTGGTCTAGCTCATGGACTAAGAATTAAGCGCTTCGTCGGCGTCGGACCTCACAGCTATTTTTTCTGACTGCGAAGTTGCATTCTGTAACTTCTTCGTTTGGACCGTTTTTTTTCTATCTGGTGAACTCATAGTTCATCATTTTCCAACAAATGACTTGATAGGGCTATTACATCATCGCTATGAAGTATTTCTAATAGCTCTCAAGCCGGTGCGTGGGGTCGTAAGGTCATATCATTCAAGGTGGCCACATGAACATCTACGACAAAAGCTTGGCTGGGATATAAATCATCACAGAGATAACTTTTGGTTCTTGTGATGTTTTTAGAGATATGCAGTGTATATATTTGTCGGTTTAGTCATACGAGTTCTTGTCAGTACGCCGGCATCTTTTTCCACCACCCTTTTGATGTTGCGTTCGATTAATTTTAAATCTCAATGACATTTTTTATCTTTGTACAATTATTTACGTCGCAATCAACCCGAATATTGTTCTCCAGTATGGTCACCACACACTAAATGTTATTTAGAAAAGTTGGAATGCTGATAAATGCAATCTTTACATTCTGTTAAGAATCGTCCAATATTTCTTTACTTCTCTTTACTTCTGGATTTTCTGTTCTGTTTGATCGATAGATAGATAGATATATGATTACAAACGAGTGGGGGATTCTGCGTCGACAAAATTGAGATACTTTCGCTTAACCCCAGTTTGACATTATAATGCATGGACCGAATCAGCCAGTAACACGGGCTAGGCTTGGTCAACAGATTACGCAGTCATAATTTTGAACGGATTTAACGGTTAATCGATATTAGTTATTAATATAAACCGATATATCAGTTTGAATAATTTATTATGCCGAGTATAGATTAACACAACTCGAATGTTTACTCTCTACCATATTACACCTGTTTCTGGATAAAATATGCAACATAAAAGATCAAATGAAACAGCATCACTAGAAAATGAAAGAATATTTATGGTACAATAATATGTTGAAGGCTATAGCTGACTGGACCACTTTGTCCTATCTGTTAACATAATGACCTAAATATTTTGCACAACAGGAATTTGGCCTCGAAGGTCACGAAACTAGGTCAATAGGTTGCTGCGAATGTTAGAATATCGTGATTTATAAGACGATGGCGACCAAAACCGAAAGTGATGTCATCAAAATCGGAATAGCCGATATGCTAAACAATAGGGGATAAAAGCATATTACTCTCGCTAATGGATACCTCGAAATAAAAGCGTTAATCGCCACGTTTCGTTGACGTCATGGTGACGTCATTAAACAGGAAATAGTTATTTAGTTCATGAGAGGTCAATTACGACTGCTTGGCCTATTCCTTCGAAGTCATAATCCCTCGCACATTAAGGATACTGAGCTCTCCTGCAAACACTTTTACACAGCCTCTAGAATTTGTCTTTATACAGCTAAATGTATGCCTTACAGCTATGGTAATGTTTATATTTGTCGACAGTGCATTTCTTAAGGATTCCAAATATATAACTGTGTTCACCGCAAATCTGTAGGTTGCGAAGATATTTGAATTTTAAAAAAATAATAAAAACTAGAGCCTTAGGCATTGAAACGGGGCTATTAAAATGTCAAAATAGGTTGTTGGAATAATTCTACTAACTCTTTGATGTTCACTCCCATGGAGAAGAGCCACAAAATGTGTCCAGTCTCGAACATTTCTCTCAACAAGGATCTCTAGTGAATTAGTGTAATTGTACATGTAACATAACTTGTGACCGATGGAACAGATTCCTTATTTATTATGAAACCTACTTAACATGCTTAATGAAAGGATAAATAATGTCTTCTCCGCATGTTATCAATTTTTATAAAGTATTTTACTACCCGACCTGGCCTGGGGGGGAGGGCACTTTCCGCCCGCCCCACCCCGTTGGATTTTTTCTTCTATCTCCGGAACGACAAAAAATTGACAGCTGACTTTTTAGATTATCATATATTGGGGTCAATTTGAGCCTATTTGCGTGACCCCCCGAGCAGAGAATCATGGGTAAATTCCAAATGGCGGCCATGTGGGGTACCAGTAAAGTGATGTTTTCGTCATATTTCTTCAAAATTTGTGCTTCTCTGTATGGAAAAGTGGGTAAAACCTATTTTATTTCATATCAGATTAATTTTTACCAATTTATCATGCAGTTTTTGCGAAGAAAAAACGAAAATAAAAAATTCAAAAACTCTGACCGAAAAATCGTCCAAAAACGCTGTTTTTGAAAATGACGTAACAGTGACGTCATTATGGCGGCCATCTTGGATTGTTTTACATTTTCTTATAGAGCTTGACCCAAAGATATAGTGTCTTAAGTTTCACTCCTCTAGCCTTAGCGATAGCGAAAATATATGGGGGGGCACTTTCCTATACCCCCCCCCAGGCTGCGGTACACCCCAAATCGCCCAGGCCAGATAGGGTTAAAGAAATCATATTCTTCAGCAGTAAACGAAAAAAATTCAGAATTGAGATACACTGTAAAATCCTTACGGTTAGATGAACTGGAGCAAAATGCTGGGATGGCATGGCATGTATGCCACTTTTATTTAAACATGATGGCTTGGAGTTTGACCCTATCAATTGATCCTATCCAGTCATGTGAACCAAGCCATTGACCTACGTCATGCATGTGTCTACATCTAAATGGTATAGAGGGTCTGGTGGAGGGGATGTTTGTGTGTAGGTCCCCAAGTTACTTACTGTGAATACAATTTCTGCAAGAATGGGAGCCTAGAAAATTAAAATTTCTTGCCAGCATGGCAAACATCTGATAACTATGCCTTAAACTATTTTCTTCTGCATATATTAAGTGTACTGGATAAAGTTTTTATCAGCCAGCGATTTATGACATCCTTTCAGGAAAACTCTCTAAGTTTACCCCTGAGTGGTATCCATATTGTATTCATGCTCTAAAACAGAAAAACTCTGTGAAAATGACATCAGAACATACAAGAAAATCAGAAAAATGAAAAATTTGAAAATCAATTTTCCTATTTCTAAGCTAAAACTTACCTTCACATACCTTATTGCTATCGTGTTCCTACGCGATTGCCCCATTGTAAAACCTTACCACAGAACCAAAAGAAATAGTCCCTGTAATGCCCCAATGCCCATGCGCGAGTACCCAGAATCCTCTCTGTCTGACCACGTCACTTCCTTCTTTCCTATTCAATCGCAGTGTGAATAACCCATTAGCGGGGAGGCTGGGAGGGCCATCACAGTATGTGAAGGTAAGTTTTAGCTTAGAAATAGGAAAATTGATTTTCAAATTTTTCATATTTCCTACGCTGTAAAACTTACCTTCACATACCTTATTGCTAGAATATCATAGCAGGAGGAGGGAAATAGTGGTCAAACAGAAAAGTTCTCGAGCATAGGCCGTAAGGCAAAACAGGAGTCAGCGAGATAATCGAGTGCCATAAAGACATATAACATGACGGTATGGCCATCGATATCATCACCCAGCCCTAATATATACATATAAGCGGGCCTAGTGAATGGCTGACAAGCACTAGACCAAAACCTCGCGCCCCCCCCCTTTTTTTGAAAATTTGGGGAGAGCAGACACTTACCAGATTTTTAAAAAATGGTAAAATCACTAGGAGGTCTAGTGCACAGACGGGTCCGCAACTGACTGGGCAGCCACCAGTGGTCCCAGTGAGAAGATGTCCCGTCGTTGGAGCGTCAGATCCCGGAGGTAGTGTGAGACGAAGGTAACATTACTCCTCCAGTAGCAGGCCCTCATTATGTCGGACACGGATCTATTGGTCCATAGAGGCCAGGATGCCGCCATGGCCCTGACCTCATGGGCGGAGACCTTGGACAAGGAGATAACCTCAGGTGGTACGTCCGTGTACGCAAAACGAATAGTCTTGGCAAGCCAGGAAGATATAGTATTTTTAGATATCTCCTGCTTGGAAGAGGGCCCAAACGGGATGAAAAGACGCACCCGCCCAGCTCTCATATGCTCCACACGTGCCAGGTAACAGGAGAGAGCTCTGACGGGGCACAAGACTCTGTCATCGTCAACAGCCGCGGACAGGATGTTGGACAGAGCCGGGATGACGAACTCTCTCGGAAGATTGTCGTAGAGGGACTGATTCTTCGCAACAAAATCCGGGAGAGTAGATAACGCCACCCAGGTCCACTTAGGGTTGTATCTCAAAGACCTGAAGTCCAAGGCATGGATTTCTGATACGCGGGCGGCAGAGGCAAAGGCAATCAGAAATACGGTCTTGTAAGATAGAAACTTCAACTCACAGGTGCCGATGGGTTCGAAGGGCGGCTCAGAGAGCCGTCTCAGAACCAGAGCCAAATCCCATTTAGGAAGCTGCGGCGTCGGAGTAGGCCTCTCCACCCGAAAGGAACGAAGAAGGGCAGAAAGGTTGACGTCGAGTGATGGGTTGACACCTGTGGTCAATTGAAGTACCCTGGAGATAGCGGACCGATAGCCGTCGACCGTGGCCGGAACAAGCTGCCTGTCATGGAACAGATGCAAAAGGAAGTCTGCTACCTGGTGAACAGTGGCAGAGGTTGGAACAATTCCACGTCCAAAACACCAGGTAGCGAAGGACTTCCACTTGTTCTGGTACACCGCAGTCGTTGATGCTCTGGTGGACCGGACCATCCTTTCGGACGCTTCGACAGAAAATCCAGCCTCAACGAGCTGATGCTGGAGCACTTGAACGCGGTCAGTTGAAATAGACCGGGATTCGAGTGATACAGGCTGGATCTCGGCTGACGAAGCAGGTTCCACCAAAGCGGCAGCCGACGAGGTACGTCTATGAGAAGATCCATCAGGTCTGGAAACCAAGGGCGAGTGGGCCACCACGGAGCCACAAGGTAAACCACGCACGGCTGTGCTTGGATCTTCCGGAGGACTTGTGACAAGATTGCTGGCGGCGGGTAGGCGTACGCAATCATGTCGGACCAGTCCAAAGACAGGGCGTCGACTGCTAGGGCTGCTGGATCCGGAACGGGAGACACATAGGCCGGCAGTAGATGGTTCCAACGGGTGGCGAACAGATCTACGTTCGGCGTCTCCCATATCCGAGACATCTGGGCTAGGATGTCTTCGTGGAGCTGCCATTCGGTCGCTATTATCTGATTCGGTCTGGACAGTGCGTCGGCTAAGACGTTCAGATGACCGAGAATGTGGCGAGCTCGCACAGAAATTCCGTTGTCCCAACACAGGCTGAAGAATTTCTGTGCTTGATCCAGCAGTTGGGGAGAGTGAGTCCCTCCCTGCTTGTTTATGTAGGCGAGGACTGTCGTGTTGTCCGTTGCTACTAACAAGCGTTGGTTCTTGAGGTCTGGAAGCAATCTCTGTATGGACAGGGTTACGGCCTGGAACTCCAATACATTGATATGTAGCTTCCTCTGGCTGTCGTTCCACAAGCCGGATATTGACCTCGAACCCAAATGTGCTCCCCATCCTTCCATCGATGCGTCCGTGAACAGTTGCCGGGACGGCTGAAAGGGTAGGAAGGTGACACCTATCATCACGTTCTCCGGCTGCAGCCACCAGCGTAGGAGACGTTTGACATCCTCTGTCACAGGGACAGTAGGATTCAGGTGCCGTTTCGGCCAATGGTTGTTGAGGTGCATCATCAACGGCCGAAGCTGCAACCGACCTCGAGGTGTTACATCCTGAGTTGATGTTAACAGGCCGATAATTGCAGCGAACTGGAGAGCACGTCTGTGCGATGCTGACAGGAACGTCGGCACCGACGTCAGAATTTTCTTCCAGCGGTCTTCCGGAGGTTTCGCTAACGCTGAAAGGGTGTCGTAGGAAACTCCGAGAAAGACTCGAGACTGGGATGGAGTCAACTCCGATTTGCCCTCGTGAGGAAGATAGCCCAGAGCAACAAGGATCTCCCAAACGAAATTGGTGTCCTTGCGGAGTTCCTCCCTGCACTGATTCCGTAGTAGGGAATCGTCGAGGTAGAAGTGGTACTTGAGACCTCTCGTGTGCAGAAATGACGCCACCGGGTTGAAAATTCTGGTGAAGACCCAAGGGGATGTGGATAGTCCGAAGGGGAGCACGCGTAACTGAAACTTCCGGTTGCCAACCAGGAAGCGCAGATACTTGTGATGAGCCCTGTAGATCGGAACATGCAGATATGCATCTTGGAGGTCGAGAGACGTCATCCAATCCCCTTGTAACAGAGCCGAACGAATAGACCGGAACGACTCCATCCGAAAATGAGGAGGCGGGGCCAAGAAGTCCTTGTTCAACCGACGCAGGTTTATAACCATACGCATTTCGGTGGTGTTCTTCTTGGGGACCAGGAACACCGGAGAATAAAAGCCCGGGGACAGATCGTTTGGCGGAAGTTCTATAGCTGCACCCTTCACTACCAACTTGTCCACGGACCTCTGAATCTCCATCAGGTGCTCCCGACGCACTGGAATTCGAGACGCCCTGGGTGACGTAGTCAACGGAGTTGTGGCGAACTCCAGCCGATACCCATGACGTAGGGTGTTCAACACCCACGAATCCGCCTGGATTGCCTCCCAATTCCTCCAAAACCTTACAAGTCTCCCGCCTACCGGAAGCGCCGGATCTGGTGGAATTGGGAACGGCGGCAACGTGCGGTCTCGCCATGCAGAAAGCACATCTGCATGGCCCGTGTCCTCATTTCTTGGAAGCTCTGGCGGACTTCCCTTTTCCGCCACCACGTTTAGAGTGGCCGCTCCCCCCTCCCTTCGAACCTCCGCCGGATTTCGAAGAGGAGGGTACATCCTTCTTGGCACCAGCCCCGGAAGAAGAACTTGAAGATGCAGTTTTCTTCGGGGCCGAGGAAGACGACGTCGCGGCCTCGGGGGCCAATCGCTTCCTCTGTTGCGGACCAAAGTAAGAATGTGTGGTCCTGGCAGCGGACATTTCATTCTGCAGCTCAGGTAGTACACCGGCAAACAGAAGTCCTGAGGCGGGGGACTGCTCCCTTAATGTCGATCTTACACTGGCCGGAGTATACGTAGGCAGGGCCGAAAACAGTGCAAGACGCCTTAAGTGTACAAACATAGCGGACATGAAGACTGAAGATGCCATCAAGTCCGCGTCTGCACGCGCAGCTGCCGTCAGGAAGTCCTTCATCAGGTTGACGTCATCCACCGGGACAGATACGTAACCGGAAGGTGACGTTTGGGGTATGCGATTAAGAATCGTGCGAATGGCGTAAAGAAACCAATCGAGATGGGAAGTAATCGCTACCTCCTGTCTAGAAGTGTCCTCCAGTAGACACATCTGACGAACAGAAAGAGGAATGTCTTTCTTCGGCGGAGTGACTCCAAGAAACTGATCGAGTTCCGGTTCCTGGACTGCTGCTCGATCATGCCAAGGTGAGCCGTGTACTGAATACGACCGGAACACGGGTCGCTCCAGCGGGAAGACACCAGTAGATTTCTTAAAAAGAGATCTAGACTCCTGTTGTCGTTGCCTCTCATCTTGGGTCTTAGGAAGTGAGAAGGCGTCCCGCATGCGTTCAGCACATTCAAAAACAGCTCTAGAAGGCGGAAGTGACGTGCGATGTGACGGCTCTTGACGGAGATCAGACATCGCAGTAACCCTTCTGGATTCTACAATTGGCGGAGGAGTCATATCCGGAAACAACTCATAAAGGCGAGCCAGTGTATCAGAGTAACTGGACGCAGCGAGGTCCGGATCAGCATCGAACAAGGAAGTCCGTTCTTCCGCTTCCGTCTCAGCGTTATTCACTGTCCCGGGATTCACAGGGGTAAACCTGGGCACAAACGAGGGAGGTGTAGGTCTACTAGCCTGCGAGAGATCAAGTGGTAGCTGAGGATGGGAACCGGAAGTCGGCCTCCTTGATGATACGGGGCGAGGTTGATAGCCAGCCCACTCGGGCACCGGAAGTGGTGTAGGAGATGGTGGAGGAGGCATCAACATGTCACGCTGTAGGGCTGCGAAGTCAGCAGACAATCTATTAAACCTATCGAAGAGGCTGGCAGGAATAGATGTTGCTGGAGGACACTGCCTATCAGAAGGGGGAAGTAAGGCAGAACCGGAAGCAGCCGCATACTGGGACATCGCCGGCCTAGCTGGGTATCTAGGCAGATGTCTCACTTGTCGTCTCGGTATAGGTGCATGATATGGCATAGCATATCTGACAGGCCTAGGAGAAGGAGAACGGAAGCGAGCACCCGATGTACCGGAAGTCGGATGTGTAGGAATACGTGCAGTAGGAAACACACGACGTGGTACATCAATAGGTCGGACTACAGAAGCCACAGAAGGGTATGAAGTAGGCCTATACACTACACTGCGTACAAGAGTACGGCGGTGCAGCATAGGGAGCCGATCTGCTATACATCGATGACGTAACCGGAAGCCTATTCATCGATGACGTCACTCTCGTGTCATACATCGATGAATGACCCGGAACCCCATAACCAGATGGATAGGCAGGAACATCATACGCAGAGGCAGTCCTATAGTAGGATGAAGTAGCCGACATCGGAGCATGCGCAGAAACAGGAGCGGAAGTTCCGATGTGATACGATGATACCGGAAGGTAAGACGATACCGGAAGGTATGAAGTCGATGGTTGCATATAAGCATCCGAGAAACTCGGAGCTACCGTTGGCCGGAAGTCATAACTGGACACAGGCACACGTTGACGCTGGTCCGGTTGAGCAAGCTGCGGGGGAGCTGACAAAGGCTGCTGTAAAGGTGCCCTGGACAGCCTGGGAACATTCAGTAGGGAATGACCCGACGCAGGAAAACCGGAAACGGGTGTAATAATCACCGTAGACTGCACTGGGCGAGGTGATATTACGGACGCTGGAACAGCTGACATCTCCGTAGTTGGTATAGACGTAGATGAGCTGCGCCGAGATGAAGACAGATTCTCCGGAAGTGACGAGTCCTTGACCACGGAAGTCACAGTCTCCGGATTGACAATCCGAAACAGGGGACCCTCAGTCGGAAGTGACGTCACAGATGTCGGATCAAAGTTGGCCGTCAAGGTCAAGGACGCCCCGTGCAGTAACTTACCTACGGGACGTCCGCCATCTTTGTCCGCCATCTTGGCCCCTGAAACAGAATTTGCACATGGAGGAGGAGAAATACTGACTACATTCGGCAAATGACTAGATGGAGTTACACCCATATCATGCGTAACGGACATATCAAGAGAGGCAGACTCGTCCGGCTCGTTCACAGGTGAGCGAGACGGAGAGCCGACCAAGCTCTCGGCACAATCGAAGCCGGGCGGGGGCAAAACTTCACTGGCATATGAACCGACAAGATATCGTTGGAATACATCGTCGGCCCATAGCTCGCATTCTGCACACTTGGCATATTGATCACACCAGATCCCTCTACACGGCGGACAAGCTGAATGCGGATCCGTCGTGGGTTTGGATCGTCCACATACAACACAAAACACGGACGCCATCTTTATTACGATTCGATAATACTCCCTGACGATTTTGAAGTCCAGGTAGGTCTCGAATCCAAGGAATTTGGTAATATTCCTTCTTCTCTCTCAAGGTAATATCCCAGGAAATCTCCGTAGGTAATCCAAGGTTACGAGCAAGGAATATCGTGGTATTACAGATGTAGATCTTGAAACTTTTACGGGAGCACAATGGAACTACGTCTGACCGCTACGATTGTAGAGGAAAGAAGAAAGTGACGTGGTCAGACAGAGAGGATTCTGGGTACTCGCGCATGGGCATTGGGGCATTACAGGGACTATTTCTTTTGGTTCTGTGGTAAGGTTTTACAATGGGGCAATCGCGTAGGAACACGATAGCAATAAGGTATGTGAAGGTAAGTTTTACAGCGTAGGAAATTATTTAACTTCAATAATATAGACCTGGTGGTACAAAATCTAGCCAAAATAGTTGACCAAACTATCCGCAGTAGCTGAAAAACTTGAGGACTCTTTTCTTCTGCTCTTCTTCTCAAAGCCTAAAACAGTTAAATAAACAACTAGTCACCCTGGCAACGGTACTACTTGTGCTCAGGTTTTTCCTCAGTATTAGACAGGACCATTACACCCTACGGGTCTAAATCGCCCCGTGAAAATGAGCCTTCTTTTTTAAATGGCTATTTTCAAAAAAGTATTCAACTTATCGTAACTTACATCGTCATTTCCTGTAGAAGATAACTCCACCAGGAAATCTGTCTCAGTTTGTCAATTTTGGTCTAGTTCTTATTCTATTGACATTTAATTCAACTTCAAAGTTCAGAACTGTGAGTTGCTCGATTTTGTAAAGAAATATTCCCTTAAATGTCAATAGAATGAGAACTAGCTATAGACCAAAATTGATAAAACTGAGACACGGATCTCATGCTGGGAGTTATCGTCTACAGGAAATGATGACGTAAGTTACGATAAGTCGAATACTTTTTAGAAAATAGCATTTAGAAAATTAAAATTAAATTTTAAATTAATTATATTTTAAATCCCAATGTCTTTACAATCCACAGGTTTACCGTGAACAAATTTATATATTTGAAATCCTTAGGAAATGGGCTTTCAAGAAATATATACATTACCATACTATGATGCATACTTTTAGTTGTGTAGAGACAAGTTCTAGAGGGTGTGTAAAAGTGTGTGCAGGAGGGCTCTGCCTCAGTACACTTAATGGTGTAAGGATTTTACCGCTCTCAGATGTAAACCGTAATCCGCCACACGTGAGGCACACCACATGCTATAGGATGTGTTTCCGCTCACATGTATTTCTCCCTTATCAGGAGATAAAATATATATCCAAATGAAATGGATATTCCCTTCAATCTAAGCCCGAAAGATCTCTTCTACTTTGAAGTGTTGCTCCTGTTTTTTTTTGTCTAAAGCTGATCTCCATGGAAACGGAATTCATACAGCTGACATGCGCTGTTCGAAGTTTCCGCGTGATGTTGTGCTTTCAACATGGATGCGAATATGGATTCCTGGCAGTGCGATACGAGGTACTAATGTCCTACATTATCCGAGGCCGTGTCGAGTGAGCTAGACGTGTGAAACTTCACCGTTGATTGGAACTACCCTGTGACGCCATAATGACGTAATCAAAACCGACGTTATTTAATAGTTAACAGTGAAGAATTTGGAAAAGCTTTCAACAATTCTGCATATTCCAGTATGAACATGCGAAGAAAGGAAACGACTCTATTATATAATAACCTATGGGATATACTAATCAACATAGTCAAAACCTTTCAACCGTGGTTTAAACGTTTCCAGCATGGTGTAAAGTTTCCACCTCAGTGTAAACAATTCCACCGCGGTGTAAACAATGTCAGCTTGTTGTTTATAGCTAATTGTTTTGCTTAAATTGTGAATAACACAACTTTCATAAATATTGGTATTCACAATTCAATTTCTTGTTTTGAACAGTATTTGTAATTGTATAACAGCTCCCCCCCCCCCCACCCCTGCACAAAGTGCACAAAGAATTGAATGAATCTTTGACCTCAGGTGAACAGTCATGGTTGTATTGTTTAGTCTCAGTGGTATTAAAGTACTTTTGATGTAAGATTATAACAATAAACTGTAAAAGTCATTCATATAGCCAAATGCAGAAAGGTGTATTTCCCAGGTAGATATAGGACTTGATCTGAAGAATCCACATCTTGTTGGAAATAAACACACAACTGACTGAAAAGAAACATACAGTTTTACCCATATATCTTCATTTGTATTGAGAGGTTTGTTTTGGTATATATAGTCCTATTGGTATGCCGACATGGCTTCATATTTTGTAGTAATATATATATGAAAAATTTGCTAGGATATGATTTATCATTCTCTCATGGATAAATGCTACGATGACATATTACAGTTATACAAGAAGGTCAAAATCTTGAAGACCGTTTCCCTCTGGAACCTTGCCATGACTGTGAAGCAGGTATTTACATCATAGCAATATAATACCGGTACATTATTCTATTGACCAAATCTCGCCACCATTGCATTATAATTATTAGTAATGGTGCCAATGCTCCAACACCGTGACTGTGGAGACATTTAGACTTCTGGATAACTTTTTCAAAATCTGTGCTAAACCATACGCTGTGAGGAAGAATATGTAATACTATGTATGACACCAGATTCTGAAATTAAATGTGATTTGTTTTGTATTTCAGGATTTTGGTTTTATTGAGTAATAATAGATTGGCTATATGGAATTGTTTGGGGTTTTTTTTGTACGAAAGTGCTTGTTGAAAAAGTTATATCCAATTATTGTTTTTATTAATGAATAAATATATCATCCACCTGTATCTATTGTTGATGTATTTATATGAAAAATATATTTTTGAGAAATTGGGTAAAAGATCGAGAGAAAGTGAGTAAATAATTTTGCTTATTACATAATTTCTGATAAGATATGTTTCATTTTTGTTATAAAGTCTAAAAGAAATATTTCCTAAATATTTAAGAATATATATATTTTTTTGGCAAAATGCTTGACTCAATTGATCAATTATTATATTATCATTTTGAATATTGATAAAACTTATTATCATTCTGAATATTTATAAAACTCATGGAAAAGAAAGCAAATTCCAAAGAACGAATTCAATCAAACAACATGCAATCACAGCATGTGTATCTAAAATGCTGTCAGTGCATGCCGGGTCAAAGTGGACTTTTGATTGTTCTCAAACAAGTTGTCTCCCTTCATGTACGCTCGTTATGAAAATCAAATTAAGATTGTTGCTTCTTGTTTTACCGAGATTGGGAGAAATATCCAAGTTACGGCACACTTATATGATAAGTCATTGTTTAGCTGGACTAAGGAATTTATATACTTCAGTATATCGATCACACACGCCGCGAAGACAATAATACTAGACCGTCCTCAGGAGGGACCGTCCTGGAGAGCCACACGGCTCCCGTGAATACGGTCAGCTTTTAGAGACGTCAGCTGTGCGGGTTTCATGTCTGCCTACGGCATGACACTGCAATGGGACAGCACAATAAAACGGCAGTATTCCCCCTTCGTAATAACTGAAATATTGTTGACAGCTCACTCACTGTTTGCGTACGGTCTGTGTTATTTGTGTACTATTCGTTACCGGTAACAGAATTCGTATCAACCTCCCAGTTTATACATATGGAAGTATGAAGATATTAAAAACTAGAACCATCGTCATTTTGAGGAAGAGCAAATACCCGATACATCAAGTTTATAGCGATGGTCAGGTGTATAACATGGAAAATCATTCGAATACATTTCAGTTTAGCTCTAGACCACTCACCTCGTTTATTTGCGGAATCCATCAGAGTAGATCGGCTAGCTCCGTTTAATTCTCCGTCTGATACACGATTTTTAGACATGGACGCTCGCACCTTGATCAAAAACGTTCTGCCCAGTAGACGGGCTATCAGCGCTCTCTCGAGCTTGTAGCTTGCGGAGCCTGGGATTTCTGTTTGCCCGCTACTGATTTGACGTTGCTAGTAGTCCGGTCGATTCCCTGCTCGTCATATGCTAGTTGTATCGGCCATAATTACGCTATATTGTACGTTTGTGTACAGATCGGGGACAGTATAGTACATAATTTGAAAATAGGACTACTTTGTCTGTCGTTGTGCCAGTCAAGATCGATAAAACAATAAATATTTAGCGGTGCGTTTGCAACGAGGCTCAATAGGGGGGTTGTTCGTTGTCGATTAACAATAAGTCAGACTTAGTGTATGTTAGGCGCCCGGACGCGATTCTTTTCTTTATCGTTAGCCGAATAAATATAGCTAAAGTAATATCAAATTACGCGTATAAATTATAATGAAGTAAATAATCTACTCCAGTGTGCTCGATTAGCTATGCCTTCCCCTCTAGACTCTGTTTGGCAACGAAAACTATAGGACCAGTCATTGTCGTCTTGCAACATATCGACCATACTCATGACTATGTGCAATCGATGTTGCTATAGTGCTAGAGTGATTATTGTTTGCTAGAAATGTACTGTTTGACGAGTCGTGCTATAAATATCGGTATGTATTCCTCCTTTCGACATTCATGTCCGGCAGATTGCGCAATAGACAAGTGGGTCACTAGATCTATAATAGAATGGTAGAATCACCTGGACTACACAAATATCAATATATTTTAAGACATAAATATATAACTTACATTACTCATAGAAAATACGAAAGGGTAAAGTGCTAAATGTCTGCAAAAAGTTCAAAAGGAATGGCAAACAAAACATACTGGCCCAAGCAACAAATTGCCGATATGTTAATGAGGGTCATGTCTTGAATAAAAAGAGAGAGAGAGAGGGAGAATTAAGGTTTAACGTCGCATTCAGCAATATTTCAGCTATATAGCGACGAGAATAAAAAGAGAATCTGTATTAGTTGCAATACTGTAACTAAGCATCTACATCAGCGGTAAATGTTGAAATTAGTATAGCCATAGTCATATTGTAGTGACGAGACATTGAAGAGTTGCCGTAATTGCTATGAACGTTAATCGTTATTTGCCTGACAGGCCTTGAAAAAGCATCCATTACGACATTAGCGTCTTTATTCTGTTGATAGTTACAACCTTTTTCTTTCTGCTTTACTCCTAAGGAATTATACACGTTTATCAATTTTTAATTTTTATTTTTTGCTCTGCTGGATCTTCCCAATATTCGACTTCTCTTTCTATATTATGAAATGTGATAATTTCAAACTAAACGATTTTATAATATCACTTAGCATCAAACCCGCCGAATTTGAATATCTTGGATTCGTTTTCATTGGAGGTGTCATGTTGTACATGTGAAGGTAATTCCTCTAAGAATATCACAAAAAGAGTCAAAAACAAACAAATGCCAATTTTCTAACACTCGTAATATTTGTTTGACCTATCTTGTCTCCTTGAGAATATGACAATTCAGTATTTCCTCTCTCTCTAGCTAGTAACTTTTCAAGGAACACGAAACATTGATATTATCGCAGTATTTTCGTTATTTTGGGGTAACACTGTTTTAGAATAGCACAAATTCTAGTGCTGAAAATTTGGTCGAGTCCCGTGCGAGATTCGAACCAGCGACCCCAGAGTCAGACTCAGGCACCTAATCGCCAGCACTGTATGTCGGCGATCTAAACCACTCGGCCAACGGGCCTCCCACAAAAATAGGAGGTAGCAGACCGGTAGTCGTGAAAGCGAACATACAGTACCCCTCTGATGATCGTAATGACACAGCTCCTAAAGCTTAATAGATATATATTTTTATCATTTAGAAAGTGATCGTATAACAGTATTTTTGTTATTTTGGGATAACACTATTTTAGAATAGCACAAATTCTAGTGCTAAAAATTTGGTCGAGTTCCGTGCGGGATTCGAACCAGCGACCCCAGAGTCAGGCACCTAATCGCCAGCACTGTATATCGGCGATCTAAACCACTCGGCCAACGGGCCTCCCACAAAAATAGGAGGTAGCAGACCGATAGTCTTGAAAGCGAACATACAGTACCCCTCTGATGATCGTAATGACACAGCTCCCAAAGCTGAATAGATATATTTTTTATCATTTAGAAAGTGATCGTATAACAGTATTTTCGTTATTTTGGGATAACACTATCTTAGAATAGCACAAATTCTAGTGCTGAAAATTTGGTCGAGTCCCGTGCAGGATTCGAACCAGCGACCTCAGAGTCAGACACCTAATCGCCAGCACTGTATGTCGGCGATCTAAACCACTCGCCAACGGGCCTCCTACATCAGAGGGGTACTGTATGTTCCCTTTCCAGACTACCGGTCTGCTACCTCCTATTTTTGTGGGAGGCCCGTTGGCCTAGTGGATTAGATCGCCGACATAATAGTGCTGGCGATTAGGTGCCTGACTCTGGGGTCGTTGGTTCGAATCCCGCACGGGACTCGATCATATTTTCAGCCCTAAAATTTGTGCAATTCTAAGATAGTGTTATCCCAAAATAACGAAAATCCTGTTATACGATCAATTTCTAAATGATAAAAATATATATTGATATTATCGGTTTATAAACGTAACACAGAAAACAATCTCCTTTTGTGAATTTATTGTCTTCTGTTGACTAATGTAACTTACATTATTGTCCACTCTTTGCGCATCGCTGACAGCATCCCGTAGTAAATGAATTGAAAAGTTAAGTTAATAGAATATACTTTGATATATAGCTTTAAAAAAGAAAAATGCTTTTATTATTAATTCTATTAATTGCGTATCTTCTTAAATAGGTCACCTATTGGACATTTTTTTCTACTTTCATATTGTGAAGATCTGATATTTTGATGTAATATAAATATATCCATTGTTAATATTTCCAGTTCAGTTATAATGGTAACTGTTGATGAACGTCTGTCCCCGGATATTATTGTACGCGATATAGTATGTTGGTGTTGTGGTATGAAACAGAAGTAGTAGTATAAGTGCATTTAAAGTACCCTTTTCCAGGGAGGTAACTTTTGGTTCCTCTTTTTTCCGCCAGAGGGCGCCACCAGTCCCGTATGACGTCACTTCCGGTCTGGGTGAATGGAGCGTGACCTGTGAACATGATAGGATATGTACTGACCTGTCTGTGGGGTTTTTCCACAATGTCGTTCACCTCCCGTGTCTTTTCGGGTACGTCCTTTTTGAACATGATAGGACATGTACTGAGCTGTCTGTGGGGTTTTCCCGCCAGAATTTCGCTGTCGTCTGCTTGGGGTTGTCACGTGCCGAACACCTGGCTCCCCGAATTGCAACATTGTTGCACGTTCGATACAATGTTGCATTTCCCGCCAGAATTTCGCTGTCGTCTGCTTGGGGTTGTCACGTGCCGAACACCTGGCTCCCCGAATTGCAACATTGTTGCACGTTCTCAAGATGATAGGCCATGTACTGTCTGTGGGGTTTTTTCCCGCCAGAATTTCGCTGTCGTCTGCTTGGGGTTGTCACGTGCCGAACACCTGGCTCCCCGAATTGCAACATTGTTGCACGTTCGCTACAATGTTGCATTTCCCGCCAGAATTTCGCTGTCGTCTGCTTGGGGTTGTCACGTGCCGAACACCTGGCTCCCGAATTGCAACATTGTTGCACGTTCGCTACAATGTTGCGAAGATGTCACGGAGATCACCGAAGAGACACGGAGATCCCCGAAGGGTGCGATATGGGTCCCTAATGTACCGATGGGGTCGTATGAGGTATCAATGTGAAGCATTCGTGAAGGGGCATCTGATGGGGTGGGTGTAGGGTTGAAATATCGTCATCCTGCGCATGCGCGGTAGACCAAGGGTATGGAAATAGACGTTTTGAGGTCTAGGTGGGTCACTAGTGGTCCGATGGAGTCCAGTGAGGTATCAATGTGAAGCCTATGTGAGGGGGCATCTGATGGTCTGGGTGTGGGGTTGAAATATGGTCATTCTGCGCATGCGCGGTAGACCAAGGGTATGGAAATAGACGTTTTGGGATCTAGTGGAGCCCCTAGTGGTCCGATAGAGTCGAGTGAAGTATCAATGTGAAGCCTATTGGGGGGGGGGCATCCAATGGGCTGGGTGTGGGTTTGGAATGTGGTCATTCTGCGCATGCGCGGTAGACCAAGGGTATGGAAATAGACATTTTGGGGTCTAGGTGGGCCACTAGTGAGTCGATGGAGTCGTATGAGGTATCAATGTGAAGCCTATGTGAGGGGGCATCCCACTGGGTGGATGTGGGGTCGGAATATCGTCATTCTGCGCATGCGCAGTAGACAAAGGGTATGAAAATAGACGTTTTGGGATCTAGGTGAGCCACTAATGAGCCGATGGAGTTGAATGAGGTATCAATGTAAAGCCTATGTGAGGGGGCATTGGACTAGTGTCTCGGCCGTTGTCCACATTCTGCGCATGCGCAGAGAGGGAATTCTGGGAAAAGGGTGTGGACATAGACGTGTTAGGGTTTAGGTGAGCCCCTAATGATCCTATGGTGTCGTATGAGTGCTAGTGTGTCGTTCGTTGTCAATAGTCTGCGCATGCGCAGTCTGGCCGTAGTATAGAAATAGACGTGTTGAGGTTTAGGTAGGCCCCTAATGGTCTGATGGAGTCGAGTGAGGTATCAATGTAAAGCATACGTGAGGGAGTATCCGACGGGCTGGGTGTGACGTGGAACTCACGTCATTCTGCGCATGCGCAATAGAGAACGTGTATGGAAATGGACATTTTGGCGCCGACAGGGGTCACTATGGGTCCGATGGAGTCGCATGAGGTCTTATGTTGAAGCTCTTGTGAAGCAGCATCCGACTGGACTCAGGGTTCGTCCGTGTTCAAGAGTCTGCGCATGCGCAGTCTGGTCGTAGTATAGAAAGCAGGCATGTTGGGGGGTGCGTGAGGGAGTGTGTTTGTCTGACCCACCCCTAGGGGTCCCTGGTTGGGGTTGGGTGGTGGTGTGGGTTCTGCGCATAGACGTCACTTCCGGGTTTCACTAAAACTACCTTCGAACACAGAAGAGTTCCAATGTTCCCCTTAGATGTAGGGTCCGGATGTTCAACATCCGGGATTTTTTCCGGCCCCGCCCCGCCCCGGCCCGGCCGCAGCGCGCGCGGGTTATCCGGCCGCAGCGCGCGCGCGCGGGTTATCCGGAAGTGCGGGGCATCACCGGAAGTGCGCGGATGAATGTCGGATCAAAAGGTCAAAGGTCACATCCAGGTCAAAGGTCTCCCTTTCGGCAAGGTTCGGAAACAATGTTGCGGCATCGATATACAGAGCTTGAACCCAAAAGGGGGATTGTAAATTAACCTGGGAAGGATGGGCAGTTCCATTTGGACCAATCAGCGGTCGAGAAAAAGAGCCAATGAGCGATCGATAAAAGAACCAATGGACGGGTGCTAGAATTTCGCTCACGTTTGCGCCTACATCCGGGTACTAGAAGGCTTTTGGCTACGTCCGCGCCTACATCTGGGTACTTCTATGTAGGTGTATAAAAGTGGGAATTTTTAGGGCACCGGAGCTATATCATGACACGTGGAGAAGATTTTCCAGGGGATCCAGGAGCGCCTCCGGCGATCTAATCTTTGTTGTTGTTGCTCACTTTTTGCACTAACCAATCAGAATAGTACGTATCACGGACTACACCCGTAGAGCTACGTATAGGCGCGCATGTGTGACATGGTCTATAAAACACGTCCCTCTGGATCCCACACCTTCATTTCTACGGTTGCAGAGCCATGACGGAGATCCAGCCCTATGCGACTCGCATTTTACAGCATGCCACCGTGGTTAATTCACTCACGGGTTACCGAGCAGTGGTTCGGTCCATGTTTGCATATGGCGACGACAACGAGGGGCGACGCCAGATCCTGAAAGAGTTCACACAAGCGGTCCTCGACAGAGTGCACACGATGGAGAGGTGTGCCATCACTCACCACTACTGGACTATGACAGCCATCCTTGATGCTCGGGCTATGGACCACGAGCGCTCACGCCGGAACCAGCGACGGCTGGTGGGCCTCACAATAGTCTTTGCCCTATTGACCCTGGCGCTGTGGCATTGACAGTTGGACCTCACCATAAATACGAAAGACAGTCAGAGTGTGTGTCATTCACCGTTCGTCATTGGGTCAAGCATGTCACCTGTCCTACGAGCCATCCTTCCCCTTACACCTCGGGTGGGGTTACACGTCTATGAAGATAAAGTCACCCTCGTGGAAGACCGTGGAGATGTTTGCTGGTCGCGCGCTGAGACCGTATCGAATACGGGTACGCTACACCGTGACGGCTGGACCAAATTTAAACGGGTGTTGAGCGGTGAGCTCGACGGAAACCTCATCCACATAGACAATGCCATCTACGTATACCGTGGACCCTTCTTCCCACGCCTGGGCCGTTACCAAGACCCTACGCTAGGCTTCACCCTAGACCCCGATCTGTGGACAGCCTTCGAGAAAGTGGTGCCTATTGTGGACCAGCTGTTTACACCGGACGAGCGGTCAGCTGTTCAGTTGGAGTGGGCTCGTGCCCTGAGTGAAGCGGCGGCAGAACCCAATGAACAAATTACCAAACCTAGCAATGAAGCGGAGGCAGACGATGATGCCATTGATTATCCGACTAGACTCAGTCAGCCCAGTGACATGACCACCCGATCTCACGGGGTTCTCCCTATAAATACGAGAGACAGTCAAATCTGGTACCATTCACGTACTGACCATGACTGAGCATATAATACTGGCGTATCTCAGCTTGACCCGCGAGATTTTCCTGCACGTTTATGCGGATACGGTCGATATTATGGAGGAGGTGGGAGACATCTGTGATGCGGACCCTACACAACCGTGCCCGGCCCACATTCGTCTGTCCCGGGAGGGCTGGACCAAATTCAAACGTGTGTTGTCTGGTGAACTGGACGACGACCTCATCCACTTGTATCACGATGTGTACATCCGACGCGGCCCTTTCTTTGCTCAATTGGCTCGGCTAGATGGGGGTACAGTGCATTTTACCCTTCACCCTGATCTATGGTCTGCATTGGAAGATGCCGTGGTAGATGTGGATCAAGTGCTTATCAAGCGATCATCAGACGAGTTGGACTGGTCCTTTACCATGGACACTGTGGAAGCCAACGAAGAAAATCAGAAAGAAACTCCGGCCCAAGATATACCCGTTATAAATAAATGATAGAGCCAGGGTCCATCATCATTTGTCACCATGAAGAGCTGGGAGAAGGTGTTGGGTAACTTATACTACAGTCCCGACAGTCCGGCGGCCTATAGTGCATTTTCGGCTCTCTATCGAGCGGCTAAACCCCAGGGGATACAACGTGCCCAAGTCCGAGATTGGTTAAGAAAACAAGACACCTATACCTTACATCGATCTGTCCGTCGCCATTTTCTACGGAACCGGGTCATCGTGGGAGGAATAGATGCCCAGTGGCAAGCGGACCTGGTCGATATGAGCGCCTTTGCCAAACACAACCATGGGAATCGGTATATCTTGACGTGCATCGATATCCTGTCGAAGGATGCGTGGGTGGTACCCATCCGGACGAAAACGGGGGCGAATCTCATAGCGGCGTTCAAGGACATCTTCAAGACCGAGCGCAAACCTTTGTATTTGCAAACCGACGAAGGCACGGAATTCCTCAACAGACCGTTCCAACAGTTTCTGAAAGCCCAGAAGGTGTTTTTCTTCCATACGTACAACGAGACCAAGGCTTCCGTGGTGGAAAGGTTCAACAGGACATTCAAAGGCCGCATGTATAAATATTTCACCTATAAGAATACACGGCGGTATATCGAATTTCTCCCGAAACTTGTGAGTGGTTACAATCGAGCCTATCACCGGAGTATAGAGAGAGCCCCCATTACCGTGATCCAACGCAATGAAGCCCACGTCCGGTGTGTCTTGTACCCCAGGCAATCGCAGCGAACGACGAAGGCGGTGTATAAGGTCGGGGACCCTGTACGTATCAGTAAAGTCAAAGGTCAATTTGAGAAAAGTTACTTGCCCAACTGGAGCGATGAGCACTTCCTGATTAAACGGCGCCTACCCCGACAGCAGCAAGTCTATGGACTGGAAGATCTTGAAGGGGAACCGTTACTAGGGACGTTTTACGAGACGGAATTACAGCCTGTCGTAAAAACACAGCAAGACTACTACACGGTGGAGCAGATTTTGAAAACGGAACGTCGGTGTGGCAAACTGTTTCATTTCGTTAAATGGCAAGGCTGGCCCAGTTCCTTCAATTCCTGGGTGGCGGCCAACCAGGTGAAACGACTATAAAGCCAGACACCACTACCGTCATCCTTCATTCCACGTTCGACCACGGTGCTATGGACAAACAGCAGCTGCCTCTGAACACAGCGTCTCCCAAAACGCGCAAAGCGCAAGTGAGCTTTGTGGTGATATTGCTAACCCTGCTGAGTGTGTTGTACGGAGGTGTGTTTTACGACGTAGCCTATGTCAGTACGCTACTTAACCAACTTAGAACTCCAGCTGTGAGTGGCAGTGAAACCAGTCTACAGATAGCACCAGTCACCTCCGTGATCGAAACGAGCCCAGTCATTACCACCACCACACCACGTGTACATGCCACAACGAGCTCCACACCGAGTATACGGTCAACTCCTACACCAAGTACACCCACTACGTCTGAAAACCCACCGGATTTCATCCCTCACAGTGAACAGACAACGACGACCGACGTTGTACCCACCACCACCACTCCAGTTCAATCGTACCAAATTTACAAGAGCGGGTTACCACGACAGCGGATACACCTCGAACCATGGACCCTCGGTGGCAGCATCCCTTCACTTGCGTCATCGCAGGACCGACGGATTCCGGCAATACGCACTTCGTCAGGAAGCTCCTTCAACACGCCGACAGCATGATCATCCCAACCATTGCCCGAGTCGTGTGGTGTTACGGAGAATGGCAGGCAGCGTGTGCAGCAATGACCCACATCACGTTCGTGGAAGGCCTGCCTAACCTGGCCGATTTGGAACCGGACACCTTGGTGGTTCTGGATGATCTTATGGCGGAGACGGATGCGCGGGTCACCCAATTCTTTGCCAAAGGCAGCCACCATCGACGGCTCAGCATCATCTACATTGTGCAGAATCTGTTCAGTAAAAACAAAGAACATCGGAACATCAGCTTAAATGCCCACTACCTGGTGGTCTTCAAACACCCGAGAGATACCACTCAACTGCTGCACCTGGCGAGACAGATGTATCCCGGCCGCACACCGTTTGCGTTGGAAGCCTTCAAAGATGCGACAACCCCTCAGCACGGGTATATGCTCTTCGACCTCAAGCAAGCCACCCCCGACCACCTTCGACTACGGACCGGCATCTTTCCCGGAGAGGCCCACCACGTGTACATGCAAAAATAATGTAAACACACCCACAGTGGCTCCCCCAGCTGGACTGTGTGTTTGATGATGGGGATAATCAAAAGAATTAATACCACAGCATGGTTGACTTGGCTCTGTTCTCTGAGGTAGATAAAAAGGGCAGAGTTGTGGGATCTGGCATTAGTTGTACATGATGTCTGCGCAAGTACGGAAGCACGCTCCGACGTTCCGTGTATTGAAGACGGCCCCACCCGAGTTGGTCCGAACCATTGTACGCGGTGCGGACCCTGACCTTGTACGCTGTCTGTGCGAGATCGGGTACAACCTGTTAAACGGCAACGTACCACTGACTCCGGCTCAGAAGACCAAGTTGACCAAGCATAAGACAGGTCTCCGAACCTTAGTGCAGAAGCGAGTCTCTCAAACACAAAAGAAAAGGGTGTTACAGAAAGGCGGCTTTCTCGGGGCCATCTTAGCACCGTTGGCTGCTTCCGTGTTGGGTCCAGTATTGGGTGGACTCTTCGGCCAACAATGAACCACACGAAAAAAATGGTCCTCGTCGAACCACGGTTCCTTCAAAACCTCCAATCGCCCTACCCTGTCCCACCTACGGTGAAGACCATAAACACCCTCGATGGAGAGATGCAACAGATCTTACAAAGACCGGGGTTAAGCGACAGTGAGAAAGTACAACGGTACAATGAGACGCTTCAACGGTACATGACGTTCATGGACCAATACAAAACCCTCTCTACTCCACCACCACCACCACCACCACGTGACACACCGCCGAGCTCAGCACCGCTCCAACAGCCGCCATTACCAGGGGTACCACCCACAGCCCCACAGTGGGTGGAAGACGAAGTGCTGAAGAGTGTACCTGCATCGTTCAAGAAACAAGCTGGCCTGGTATTACAACGGATGAAACAGAATCCTAACATGACTTGGAATGATAAAGGCGAACTACTGGTACAGAATCAGGTAGTTCCCGGCACCCACATGATGGATTTAGTGAATGACCTGATGCGTAAACGCAGGTCGCACACGGATCCTCGAGGATGGGAGGTCTTCGCTCAAGGCTTGAAAGACATGCATGTATCACAGGAATTGGTGGAGAACCCCCACCGCTGGGCCTTTATGCAGCGAACCCAGCAATCGCCGAGTGGCCCACTACCTTCTTGGGAATCCGAATGGGAACCGGAGTCACCCCCCAAAACACCACCACCACAACGGGCACCTTCTTTTCAGACCTTTAAAAAACCATCCTTGATCAGGACACCCCACATCTCCAGAGCCGTGACACGTAGCAAGTCACCGCGACGAACACGACGCCGGACACAACCGCCCAAGGCCTGGAACACCTATTAAAACCAACAACAGCAGCAGGACAGCTCAGTCGCCATGATTTACCTCACCCTACCCAATAACAGTTCACTGGATGTGTTTCCTGACAACAGTTACCGCAACCGTTGCATTTACCTGGGCGCTGGGAATGTGGCCTCCTGGATATCCAATACCCTTACTCGTGGTACAACGTGCGAGCCAATGAAGTGTGGTACGACGTGACCTACGAAGGAAAAGACACCCGACTCACCCTCCCCGAAGGCCAATACGATACTCCCAAGGAGTTCATGGGTGGGCTGTCAAGACTATTGCATTATAAGGCTCTACGGGAGGTCACGAATACTTCAAACCCCATCAAATCCTTTCCCTTCAAGAATCACGTGGACTTCGATTACAACGCACACAACGACAAGGCACAGCTTATCGTCACCGCCAACGCGAGTGTCGTACTGAGACCTATCCTACAGCAAATGCTGGGTTTCGATCTACAGACGTTCGCTGGTCCCACCGCCCACCAAGGCGAGATCCCGATGGATATGAAGTCGGGTATGTACGGACTCTATGTCTACTCGGACGTGGTGGACAACCACATCGTGGGCGATATCAACACACCTTTGTTACGGGTGGTGCCCATTAAAAACACGTATGGAGATCAAGTCACCCACAGTTTCACCCACATGCTCTACCTACCCGTACGACAAACCGACATCAACACTATCACGGTGGATATAAGAGATGACACGAGACGACCGGTGGCATTTGAACGGGGAAAGTGGTGCTGACACTTCATTTTCGACAAGCACGTGCTCCCCACTTTGTATAATGAAGGTGCCTTACGAGTGCGATGCACGCAGCTATATAGACTATTATGCCCAACAGGCCGGCGGTGGCCTTTCGGTCTTTAGTGGTGCACGCATGCAACGAGGACATGGACTGGGGAACATACGCGGGAGCATCGTCAAAACGTTCCTGCCTTTGGTGACGCGTGGGGTGAAAGCAATCGGCCAACAAGCGGTACGCAGTGGACTGCAAGTCGCCGGTGATGTCTTGGGGGGTACGGCACCCAAAGAAGCCTTGAAACGGCGGGCCAAAGAAGCAGGAGGCGTCTTAGTGGCCAAAGCACAACGCACCGTAGGGAATAAAAGACATGCACAACCGAGACCACGCACCAGTCGACGACCGACCCAGCGACGACGCACATCGAAGACCCAGGATATCTTTTCTTAAAACATGTCCTTGATCCACGCAGAGTCCTACCCCTCCACCAACAGTGAATTTGATTTGTGGACCGTCCCGCCCACACAGACCAGTGCCGAACAAGGATTATGGGTGAAGCATCTCCCGCTCCCCAGCATCAACGAAACAGGGCCCATCGAGTTCAACATCAGTAATGCGGATACGGCCTATGTGGATTTAGCCCATACATACTTGTATGTGAAAGCCAACATCGTCAATGGAGATGGCTCCAGAATCGTCGACCAAGCAACGGTGGGCCCGACGAATCTCTGGCTGCACTTGATGTTTCAACAGGTGGATATATTTCTCAGCGACAAACGCATCAGTGACTCGACCAACACGTACCCCTATCGAGCCTACATCGAGACGCTGTTGTCGCATGGGCGAGAGGCTAAAAAATCTCAACTGACAGCCGCTTTATTCTACCAGGACACAGCCCAGCACATGGGCGTAGAGAACGACAATGTGGGATATAACAAACGGAAGGCTTTGACCGCGAACGGCGTCTCGGTGGATCTCATGGGTCGACTGCACGCAGACATCTTCATGCAGGACCGGTAGCTCTTGAACAAGATCCCCATCAAAATCCGACTGATACGGGCGCCTCCGACCTTCGCCTTGATGGCCACTAACGTAGACGGGCATGCAGCTGACTATAAGATTGTCATCCAAGACGCAGTCCTGTATGTCCGAAAAATGAAACCGAATCCAGCCGTTCAATTGGGACACTTCAAAGGCTTGGAAACAAAACCAGCCCAGTACCCTATCCGACGTGTGCCTACCAAAGTGTTCTCTGTGTCGGCTGGAAATATGAGCGCCAACAAAGAAAACCTGTTCCTGGGGGAACTACCCAAGCGATTGATCCTGGCCTGTGTGAAAAATACCAGTTTCAGCGGAGCCTACTCAGAGAACCCGTTTGACTTTAAACATTTCGGCATCAATTTTGTGGCCCTGCATGTGGATGGACAACAGGTCCCAGCCACGGCCTTAACACCGAACTTCGGGCGCGCGAATTTCATTCGAGCCTATCAGAGCCTGTTGACAGCCACCGGTCAAATCAACCAGGACGAAGGGAATATGATCAGTCGGGAGGACTACGGGAACGCGTTTTTCTGTTTCGATCTGACCCCCACCTTAGAGAACGACCATCAGCTGGCCCTCGCCAAGCAAGGCAATTTACGGTTGAAAATCCACTTTGCACGAGCCCTCCAGAGCACCGTCAATGTGATCTGCTACGCCGAGTTTGATAACATCATTCAAGTGGACAAGGCGCGCAACGTCCTGTGTGACTTCTCCACCTAACATGGATACAGACCAGATAACCACCGTGCTGGAAAATGACCCAGAGACACGTATGGTCTTTCAAGGGGTGTTCGCCCGAGATGTGTTCCCATTAGACCGTATGTATCCTGCTGCTTACGTTCTCAACACGGACCCGATGGATCGGCCCGGTGAACATTGGGTGGCCGTGTACTTGACAGAACAGCAGGCCGAGTACTTTGACCCGTACGGCCTGCCACCCCTCCATCCCGATTTAACAGACTTCATGGATCAAGGCACAGAGACGTGGTGTTGGAACAGTCAAACGTTGCAAAGCCTGGCCAGTAGCGTGTGCGGACAATATTGCTTGTTTTACCTGTACCATCGATGCCGGGGAAGACCCTTATCTACCATCGTACAGATGTTTGACGAGTACCCCAAGGCCGAGGACCGCGATGTACTCGTATATGACTGGGCCGCCCATCATTTCAATGTACAAGCCCCGTTCTGGGCTTAAGTTCTTTCAATGTACAAGCCCACCCTGTTCTGGGCTTAAGTTCTTTCAATGTTCAAGCCCCCTGTTCTGGACTTAAGTTCTATCGATTTCAATGTACAAGCCCCCTGTTCTGGGCTTCAGTTTTCACGTGGTTGTTGTCACGTTGTTGTTGTTACTGAATAAAAAAATGAGATCTCACCCAAAAAACCCTGTCTTGTGTGTTTTCTATATGAGCATAATGCATGAAGGCTATAACAGACATGTGGGGATTCGGCGAAACTGGCTTCGAACACCGTGGAGAAAGTAGCCCATCAGTGGCCTAGGATAATCCGAAATTCACCCGCGCAGGCCTGCGGTCGGATAAGGCGCGCGCGCGCGCGCTGCGGCCGGAGTAGCCCGCGCGCGCGCGCGCGCTGCGGCCGAGCCGGATAACCCGCGCGCGCTGCGGCCGGACCGGGGCGGGGCGGGGCGGGGCCGGAAAAAACCCCGGATGTTGAACATCCGGACCCTACGTCTAAGGGGAACATTGGAACTCTTCTGTGTTCGAAGGTAGTTTTAGTGAAACCAGGAAGTGACGTCTGTTCGTAGAACCCACACCACCACCCAACCCCAACCAGGGACCCCTAGGGGTGGGTCACACACACACACACACACACACACACACACACTACCTCACGCATCCCCCAACATGCCTGCTTTCTATACTACGACCAGTCTGCGCATGCCCAGACTCTTGAACACGGACGAACCCTGAGTCCAGTCGGATGCTGCTTCACAAGAGCTTCAACATAAGACCTCATACGACTCCATCGGACCCATAGTGACCCCTGTCGGCGCCAAAATGTCTATTTCCATACACGTTTTCTACTGCGCATGTGCAAAATGACGTCAGTTCCACGTCACACCCAGCCCGTCGGATACTTCCTCACGTTTGCTTTACATTGATACCTCACTCGACCCCATCTGACCATTAGGGGCCTACCTAAACCTCAACACGTCTATTTCTATACTACGGCCAGATTGCGCATGCGCAGACTATTGGCAACGAACGACACACTAGCCCAGGCGGATGCTCCCTCACGACAGCTTCAAAATAAGACCTCATACGACATTATAGGATCATTAGGGGCTCACCTAAACCCTAACACGTCTATGTCCACACCCTTTTCCCAGAATTCCCTGTCTGCGCATGCGCAGAATGTGGACAACGGCCGAGGCACTAGTCCAATCGGATGCCCCCTCACATAGGCTTCACATTGATACCTCACTCAACTCCATCGGATCATTAGTGGCTCACCTAGATCCCAAAACGTCTATTTTCATACCCTTTGTCTATTGCTCATGCGCAGAATGACGATATTCTGACCCCACATCCACCCAGTGGGATGCCCCCTCACATAGGCTTCACATTGATACCTCATACGACTCCATTGACCCACTAGTGGCCCACCTAGACCCCAAAACGTCTATTTCCATACACTTGATCTACCGCGCATGCGCAGAATGACCATATTCCAACCTCACACCCAGCTCATCGGATGGCCCCTCACATAGGCTTCACATTGATACCTCACTGGACTCCATCGGACCACTAGTGACCCACCTAGACCCCAAAACGTCTATTTCCATACCCTTGGTCTACCGCGCATGCGCAGAATGACGATATTTCAACCCCACACCCACCCCATCAGATGCCCCTTCACGAATGCTTCACATTGATACCTCATAGGAAGTAGTCCATAGTTTCGGATTATTGGTCCCCCTCAAAAATTTTAATACAGCAGAGCGCCCGGGTTTGACCACATGATAATTATCCTTCCCTTTTTGGTAACCAGTATTTACAGTACCAAGCTTCTGGGTACTACCATTCCTTCAAAATGACATATGCGGATGGGCGGCTCGGTTGAGCTATATGGCGAATCGGGCCGCGAAGTCAACCTTCGTCAGCCTCAGTTTCGTATGTTTTTCAGGTGTTTAAAAATAGGGTTATGTTACATATGGAATATGTGACAAAAAACGGCCTGGTCGACCCCATATTTTGAATAGCTTTTTTATCTCGCCGCGAGACGGGGAACACTGAGAAGAAATCTCATTGAAATCGATTGTCAAGATTTTTCCAGGAAATGAACGAAATATGGTGTATTTTGGGTCATTTTAATAGATTTTCCAGAAAATATGGAGTACGTTCCGATGGGAAAAAATTTATCCCCGGTTGAATTTGCATAACTGGTTTGTATGCTGAATTAATAGGATGAGCATTCCCATGAAGAAAATATACACTTTTGTAGGGGTTTTCTGGATGGTTTGGCGACTCAGAAAGACGGAAGGGCTATACCAAGGGTCTATTTACAGCAACGAGGGGTCTACTGTGGACTGCACCCCATACGACCCCATCGGTACACTAGGGACCCTTCTCGCCCCCTTCGGGGATCTTCGTGTCTCTTCGGTGATCTCCGTGATATCTTCGCAACATTGTAGCGAACGTGCAACAATGTTGCAATTCGGGAGCCCGGTGTTCGGTACGTGACAACCCCAAGCAGACAACAGCGAAATTCTGGCGGAAAATGCAACATTGTAGCGAACGTGCAACAATGTTGCAATTCGGGGAGCCAGGTGTTCGGCACGTGACAACCCCAAGCAGACGACAGCGAAATTCTGGCGGGAAAACCCCAAAGACAGCTCAGTACATGTCCTATCATGTTCAAAAATGACCATCCCCATACCCCCACGTTCGCTACAATGTTGCAATTCGGGAGCCAGGTGTTCGGCACGTGACAACCCCAAGCAGACGACAGCGAAATTCTGGCGGGAAATGCAACAGTGTAGCGAACGTGCAACAATGTTGCAATTCGGGGAGCCAGGTGTTCGGCACGTGACAACCCCAAGCAGACGACAGCGAAATTCTGGCGGAAAAACCCCACAGACAGCTCAGTGCATGTCCTATCATGTTCAAAAAGGACGTACCCGAAAAGACACGGAGGTGAACGACATTGTGGAAAAAACCCACATACAGGTCAGTACATATCCTATCTTGTTCACAGGTCACGCTCCATTCACCAAGACCGGAAGTGACGTCATACGGGACTGGTGGCGCCGCCTGGCGGAAAAAGGGGAACCAAGAGTTACCTCCCTGGAAAAGGGTACTTTAAATGCACTTATACTACTACTAACAGACTATAGCCACGATAGATTTGTCTGAGATTTGACAGCGACCGACATCGTTCAATTTGAAGATAACTACATCGCTATTTTTGTCGCTACTTACTGTAATTGGCTAAATGATTGCTCTAGTTGTCTATCCAGTTGTTGTAGTGAGATAACTTTCACTGTTGTTCGGTAAATTCATGTTTATTCACATATTCGTGCAGTTTCGCCAATGGTCGCCATGTTTTTGAGGAAATCAATAGCGAGGTTTCACTGTCAAACCAGACTTTACGTAATTCTAGAGTAACTTTCGTAGAGTTTCATATTTTGTAAATGACTGAATTAACTTCCTTCATTGAAGATCATTCATATTCACTGAAGATTGTAGACAGTTAACTTTAGATAAATGATTTAGAGGCAAAGAGTTCTCATGAGGTTTGTAGGGTTTTGACGCACTTTATGAATTACTGAAGGTCGGCCAGAGGTTTCCAGCAAGCTATAAATAGGCGAACACCGACAGGATTACTTCGCTTTGCTTTGGGCGAAAGCCCACACCCAGGAGTGCGATTAGACGCATAGTAAAGTCACCCCGACTGCGATTAGTCGCAAGGCACGGATTAGACCCTGAGTAGACAAATAAAAGCTTCCCCACGATGAAATGACACACGGTGAACCAGTGGCACTCCTCCTATGGTCAAAACACTCGGGATACAACTACCGCAGATGATCTAGCTCGGGGAAACAAATCAAATAAAGCTCGTGATAAGAGCTCGGGGTAAATGCATCAAACGAAGGTCGGGATATTAGCTCGGGGTACAAATAAACCATGAGAGAATCTGTACTTTAATCTTGAAGAGGGACCAAGTCAGTACGTCACCAATTTATTCAGTCAGTCGCCCACCCCGAATCAAAGAAGATCGGGATAGGAGCTTGGGACAACAATAAAGCTAGAGGTAATCTACACGTCATCATTGACAAGGGACTAGCCAAGATGCAGTCATTACGCCATCAGTCTACACAGTCAGTCATCCCATCCCGATCCAAAGTAGCTCGGGACTACACAGGAGTTGTTTCCCTTGATGTGATTGAGAAGCTCTTCCAGACCACGGTTGTCGCCCTCGATGTGATGAACCATCCCAAGACAGATGGGTCCAGACCACTATTAAAATTTACATTGTCGGCAATGTTAAAAACTGTTAACGTAATTGCATCTCCTCGATTGATTAATTAAGTCTCGACTTCCACATTTCGGCCAGAAGTACTTTAATTCAAGTACTACAACCGGACAGACTTCTTGACGGGGGTCGCCCATTGAAATTTTGAGTGATGCGTGCTCCTACAAATGACGTCATAATTTTGGCTTTTTTCTCTGCTTTCAGAAAGCGGTGCACAGGCACCCAAATAGTCCCTCTTAGCAACTCCTTATTAGGCCTTGAGTTAAAATCAAACTCACAGCAGAACCAAACACATGCCATACTCCAATCACCTACCACTGGCCTTCAATTATTCCTCGCAACAGAGACTGGAAAAAATATTGAAAACAATTCACTTCTCTGGCAGAGGTTGCCTAAAGGATCGGCACTGTCCTAACACAGGAAATGATACAAAATAAAAGTTATACTCATGAGAACTTTTTACCTCCTCTTTCTTAATATACACAGTGTTGAAGTATATTGAATTGGTGCATCAGAAGTCACATTCTTAAAATTGTTGGTGCTCGAGGTTACAGATCTAGATCTAACGATAGACCTTGGAGTATTGATGTCATGAACATGGTGAAACAAGCTGAATAAAATATTGTTATTGATTGAGAATTCAAACAGTATTTTTCCTTCCCTCTTTATTGAATATCTGATGAAATGCACGTTCCGGTTGAAAACCGGTGGTGTCAAAACTGATAAATTGAAGGTGATTGATAGACAAAAAATTAATCGCCATCCTGACCGATCAACTGAGTATTTCTTTCGGGGATTGAAGTACCGGTTGACCGTAACATTTTTGGTGTCAGAAGTGGGATTCATTACATACATTGAATCCAGAGATACGTACCCAGTCCAGAGATTTTTGAGATTTCTACCCACGCCATAGATTTATAATCTGAATGGAGAAATTACCCAGGCCAGAGAATATGGATATTGGCGAATTATTCAAAACACCAGGTCCGAGTAGACGTGGGGGGAAATCTGATACCAAATCAACTGAATATGATACAGCGAGTGAAGCCGAATTGGCTGGTGCACATATACAGCAACCCCCAGAATCCAGACGTGGTGATGTAACAAATCTAGATGGGGCAATAGAGGAAAATGCTGGTGCTAATTTTAAGACTGGTGATACGCCTGGAGCTGATAAACCAAGAGGCGATCTGAAGAAATAGGTGTCAAAGATTACTGAAGATGTACTTCGTGGAACGATGCAGGATGTAGCCTCCATTATCAAAGGTGCTGTAACAGAAGCTATTTCTAGCATTGAACTACCCCGTAGTCTACCTCCTATTTGCAGCCGGGGTGACCAGTCCGGCAGTCAGATTTGTCACGACAGACCAGTTTCTAAGACTAGACGGAGTACTGGAAGCAAAGAAACAATTATTCGAACGTCGAGCCAAAGAAAAAATTCACCCCTCCTCCCACCAGCAGCAGCTCTAGTAGTGGTAATGACTCCGATAACAGTCAAACTACACATAGCAGTGAAGAACGGTCTAGATGGACTGTACCCCGACAATCAAATGCAAAGCTTACATCATTTACCGGGGTTGAGAAATGGGAAGTGCGGCATAACCGATTTAAAGATGTCGCTAAAATCAGAGGCTGGACTAAAGATGAGAAACTGGCTGAACTTTTACCCAGACATCAAGGCAGGCAGGAAAGTTTGTGTATGGCCAGCTACCCAAATCAGTTCAGGGTAACTATGAATCTCTTGTCGATGAATTAGGACACAGATTTAGAAGGATAGAAACACCGGAAACATTCGGAGCTGCTTTCAGCAAACAGAGGTCAGAGGAATGGAGAGAAAGTTGAAGATTATGCCGCTGAACTGAAACGTTTATACGACAAGGCCTATGTTAACAGGAACCACACGACCAGACGTGAAGATTTACTCTGAAGATTCCTAGATGGTCTTCATGATGAAAATGCATGTTTTCATGTGGAATATGTGAAGGAGCCAAAGGACATAGATGAGACAGTGTATGAAGTCGTCAACTTCCTGGCAATACAGAGGAGAAGTGGAGGTATTTCAAAGAAACCCACCCGCTCTGTTAAGTATGGGACTGACGGACAGGAAATTTTAGATGATATCAGTTTGCAGTTAGATGTACGGGCCAAGCAAACCTCACCTGTAAATGACAGAAAACCAGATGCCAAGAAAGGCGGAAATAAGAAGTTTACTGGTACTAATAATGATGAAATGGTCAGCCAGGTTAAAGGCTTACGGGACGAGTTCAACAAAATGATGGAACGGATGGAGAAACTCGAGCAACGGCCACATAGTCATTTTCCCCACAGAAATTTCTCTCAACAGACTAGATCCAGCATGAATCCTGGGAATGTTTCGGAACAGCCAGAGCAAAATTCACGGGTTGTTATCGATGTGGCGCTGAAAATCATTTTGCCAGAGTTTGCCCGAGTAATGCTTATCCCAGAAGACAGATGAATCCCAGGGCCCAGAATTTCATTCCTCGGACCGGATATTCTAGCTTTGGTAGGACTACCGAGCCACAGACGAATAACACTAATGTGACTGAGCAGACAAACTACAAGGGTCGGCTCAGTAGGCCAGGTGACGGTCCCTCATCTCGATGGCCATGACGATATTTCTATGGAAACAAAAACTACATGTATACCCCATGATATTTTCAATAATCCTCATGAATCAGTGAGACGGGGAATTCCAACATATGATAAAGTGGAATTTCGAACTTACCTTAGGACCCTTGATGAAAAAGCAGGAATTGGTCATCGCAGATATAGAAGACGACATATTACTGAGAACTGACAATTTACAGAAGGGACCTGAGGGGCCAGTTGATATAATCTTGAGTGAGGGGAAGATGATTCTAAATGATGAGGTGATACCTCTTAAACAGATCCCAATGCCAAAACTGAGGAGGGTATTGGCGGCAGATGATACCAATATTCTGGGGATGAGTGAGGTGATGCAGTAGTCTACAAGGTTTATATGGAAGATGCGACAACAGAGCTGTTAATAGAAGGTTTACCAGAGTTTACGGGGAAACATTCACTTGTTATAGCGCCATGTTTCGTTGATGTCTAGAGTACCAGAAATATCCGAGTCAGAGTACTGAACCTTTTCCAGAGCCCAGGGTCATTAAACATCAATCATGTGTAGGATATGCAGAATCCGTGGATTCTGATATCAAGATCCTCTTGGATATGGAAGAAGGTTCTGAAAAAGATAACTTTGAGGCAGTCCGAAGGATTCAAGTACATAACCCCATATCCGAAATCACACGCCAAGCCTCAGATGTACCCCAACCGAAGAGTTGTGAGAAAGTGAACGTACCGACACACCTCAGAGATTTGTATATTGGGACGGTACACGGACTCGAACCATCCAAACATGATGTTGTTGCTGATGTGCTGAGAGACTACGGAGAAATACTTTCTAAAGACGAATTTGACCTGGGGTGTACCGATTTGGTGGAGCATGCCATAGATACAGGTCATGCAAAACCTATGGGTACGGCAGTCCTAAAATGGGCGAAGAAGGCTTAAGCTCAACCCAAGAGTAAGGCAATACCAGCCAGACCCTGAGATGACCGGCAGATGGACGAATGATACCAGAAGCCCAATACCATGAGAGTACAACACGCATCCACATCCATGAGGATTATGATGAAGATGACAATGTCACTCCGTGGATGATACACCATGGATGAAGATGATGTCACTCCCTGGACGCTACCCCATGGATGACCAGAGAAGGACCAGATGTCATGGCCAAGGGTTAGAGGACCATATGAGCGATGTTCATGGAGGAGCCAACCTGAAGGATATAAATAGCACTGAATTAATATTGTCATGATTAAATGTACATGGATAATTTCAATTTAATATTTTCTATGTTGCTGAGGACAGCTAACATTTAAGCGGGGGACAGTGTGAAGATATGATATTTTGAGGTAATATAAATTTATCCATTATTAATATTTCCAGTTCAGTTATAATGGTAATTGTTGATGAACGTTCTTCCCGGATATTATTGTACGCGATATAGTATGTTGTTGTATGAAACAGACTATAACCACAATAGATTTGTCAGAGATTTGACAGCGACCGACTTCGTTCAATTTGAAGATAACTACATCGCTATTTTTGTATCCAGTTGTTGTAGTGAGAGAACTTTCACTTTTGTTCGGTAAATCCATGATTATTCACATATTATGGCGAGCAGTTTCACCGATGGTCGCCATGTTTTTGAGGAAATCGATAATACGGTTTCACTCTCAAACCAGACTTTACGTAATTTTAGAGTAATTTTCGTAGAGTTTCCTCTTTTGTAAATGATTGAATTAACTTCCTTCAATGAAGATCATTCATATTCACTGAAGATTGTAGATAGTTAACTTTAGATAAATGATTTAGAGGCAAAGAGTTCTCATGAGGTTTCGCGAGTTTTGGCGCACTTTATGAATTACTCAAGGTCAGCCAGAGGTCACCAGCAAGCTATAAATATGCGAACACCGACGGGATTACTTCACTTCCTGTTTATATCCCCATTTTAATTCGTTATGGCAAGATCCCTGGGATAATTCTGATAAAGGTCGGTTTTATTATAGATTTCAACCTTCCATAAAAGGTGGTGTATTAAATTTACAGTCTCGTTGGGCTGAAGTACTCATGTTTCGACTTTTAGTTGGTCACATTCCACTCAACTATTATCTTCATACGTGTAACAGTCATGATAATGGTTTATGTGACTCCTGTGATATCGAATAGACTATTAGTCATTTTTTACTTAATTGTACTCGGTATGTGAACCAACGACAATTACTTTCTGATGAACTGATACTGGCTGGGGATTTTAATCCAACTTTTGATTCTATGTTGAATCCCCCTAAAAACAAGGATAAAGTGTTTGCGGCAGTGTCTAGATTTATGATACGTTCTGGGAGATTTTAGTGAAAGTTTTGCAACTATTTCTTCATAATAGACACACGCAGGTTTATTTTACATTGATTTTACCATTCTGTTATAGAGTTTAACATCTAGTCTAGGTTACTCTAATGGTACATGCATATAATTTTAAATTTACAAAAATGAGCTGAGGAATATTTGATGATAACAATTTAATATATATTTTCTTATTAGTAGTAGTATAAGAGCAAGCTGACGCTCATTGACCTCAGAAATTTGCATATGACCTCTGTGACGTCACAGTTGGGTCGGCCATGTTGTAAAGCAAGATGGCGGTGTGGTTCGGGAATGTTCGGGTATGTTCGGGTTGTCGTCCCTGTTGTAAAGCAAGATGTCGGTTGTCGGCCCTGTTGTAAAGCAAGATGGCGGTGTGGTTCGGGCGTGTTCGGGCGTGTTCGGTGTGGTTCGGAGCTGTTCGTGTGTGTTCGTGTGTGTTCGTACCTGTTCGGGCATGGTGGAAAGCAAGATGTCGGTTGTCGGTGCTGTTGTAAAGCAAGATGGTGGTGGTTGTCGTCCCTGTTGTAAAGGAAAATGGTGGTTGTGGGCCCTGTTGTAAAGCAAGATGTCGGAGTGGGTTCGTGAATGTTCGGGAATGGGGTGAAAAACATATAAAAGTAGGTGATTTTTAGTGAATGGGTTATAATCATTGGATTACTTTGGGAAGTTTTTAACTGACCTGATTTGCCTGCCTGCCTGCCTGCCTGCCTACCTGTCCAGCCAGCCAGTCATTCTGCTTGCCTACTTTGTATGAGTTGTGGATCCTGCGTGTACTTTTTTCCATTTTACCAGTGCAAATTCACCAGACTTTTACACGGTAGCAGTTCTTCACCAGCCTGAGCCCATAGTCAATATGAATTCAGCCGACAGAGTCATCCTTCAAGAGAACCGTGTTCGCCTGGTTGATGAGATGCGGCATGCGGGGGCAATATGTGATGTGCTTATGGTTGATAAAATACTGCTGAAACAGGGTGTGGAAGATATCATGGCGGAGAAGACTCCTTCACGACAAAACGAAGCTCTGCTCAATGCTCTAGTGCGTCGTGGTCCCTATGCATTTCTAGCGTTCGTGCATGCACTGAAGAAGACGGAAAATGTAGAATTGGCTGATCTACTTGAAATTCCCGTTGTAGTAGAAGAGGGTATCTTAGTTATGGATACTACCGAACAGCGTACAGCTACCAAACGTACGGACATGCACCCAGAGTGTGGTGTACCAGCCAAACGCGGTGCACGTGCCAAGCGAGGGTCCCGACAAATCCCTTTAGAAATACCTGAACCCGTTCTCCAGCCAGTGCCTGAGGCCATGGATGAGCAAAATGAAGAAGAGCCAGGGGAACAAGAAAAAGAAGAAGACCCCATGGTGCAACTTCCTATGTCTGTGCAGTCCATTAATAACATAATCCAGCAGGCCTATGAGTCGGCCCACACGGATATATGGCAGCTTTCAGCTAATTTGACTGTCAGTGTGAAAGACGCACAAGTACATTTTAATGTACTGGCCTATATGGACAGAGGCCCTAGGCGTATTGCCTTGTCTTCGCAGTCCTGGCAAAGACTGGAGACCGTTTATTATGCCGTGGATGCGGTGATTGGCGAACAGGCGGGTAACGAAGTGAAATTTTCTCTAGGTGAAGACATCTATGTGAGTGTTGGTTATTTCAACGACGACCTGCTGCTGCATATCCGTAAATGGAAAATGACGGCCGATACACAACAGCTTGCTCCTTGTCCTCAGGGTGTCACTTTGAAAATACCGGTGTGGCGCAAGTTGCAGAGTGTGACAGCTGCAATTCGTCAAGCTTTGGATTACCAGGTGTCTCACACTATTTATCTGAAGTACATTGACACAGTTATGGCTCTGGTGAGACCTCGCGTTCGACAACTGCGTCTGGAAGCCTGTGCAGGGTGTTTCAACAACAGTCCCATAATAATGCATACGTGTATGGACATTAGTGTACCCTCACACGCGCTGATCACTGAAGCATTACGGATTGTGACCGAGGAGCAAATTGCCGTGGCATTGGAATCTGCCTGCCCTCCTACCATTCCACGTGAAGAGATTACTACCTACATCTATGTACACCAGGGACGGAAAAACGATGAGGAGTTCAAGCAAGTCTTGTTGCGTAACTGGACAGTAGTACCGTTCCCTAATACGCGCTGATCATTGTGGTGAAAACGGAACTATTGAACCTTTTCATGAAAAAACATTTTCACACATTGACCTTATTCCTACACGTTAATTGAAGTGCCATTGATAGCGTATTATTATAAAATTCAACACTGTTTCACTGTGGTGAAGACGAATTATTGAACATTTTCATGAAGCCATTTTCACACATTTTACTCTATTCCTACACGTTCATTGAAGCGCCATTGATAGCGTATAATTATATTAAAATTCAATATTTCCAGTTTCACTGTTGTAAATACGTTCATTCTATTGTGTTAGTGTTGTTGTTGTATAAATATTGAACTACTTTTCAAGTTGAAAACATTCAGATAAAAACATGTTTGTTTCATTCTATTGTGTTAAATAAAAAAAATTTCAAAAAAATTTAAAAAAAATGCGTGTTAGTGTTCATTTAGTGGGGGAGCTGATGTTATATTTTTTTGTGCTCAGTTAGAAGTTTCTCTTTCGAAGGAATGGGGTGGCCCTGAAAAGGGCCGTTGGAAAGTGTTACTACACTTGTTTTTTAGGAGCGGTAGATTTTCTTCACTCCGGCTACCTGCCTCCTGCAGACGGGACACTTTATTTTAAAATGCTGTTCGTCGGTTTCATTGCAGTGGCACTCATCCCCTGTACACGTTAGTGTCACCCAGCATTCTTCGCATACGCATAAATGTCCGCACGGAAATAGGGCGTACTCTGTTTCCTCGTTTGTACACACACTGCAGTTGGCTTTACTTAGTTCATTATGCAGGTCTTTTTGTAGTTGAACCTTGACTCTGTCCATTTGCTTCATGTCTTCTCTCATTTCGTCCATCTGTTCGTTTTGGCTGGCCACCTGGTCGTGTAGGCGCAGCATCTCTTCGTTCATGCGGGTTACCTCGTCGCAAGAGTATTGTTGTTGTTGTTGTTGTTGTTGTTGTTGTTCAGGTGGTGCTGTTGTAGCTGGCATCTCTGTTTCCGGTGTTGTTATAATTGGCGTTTGGGTAGCCGTTGTATTTTCTGGTGGTTTGTCACAGTTTCTGTTACAGTTTAACCACTGTACGGTGGGCAGTTCTTCTTCGTCCGTGTCATCATTATTATCTTCATCCATAGCCGCCGTCACCTCTTGGTCTTGTTGTGCACTTTGGCGTCTCAACGTATCGGCAATATGACGTTGATGCACTCGCTGTAGGCTTGTAATAATCGTCACACCGCCATCCTCTTCATGTGTAATGACCTCCCTATGGTCTCTAGGATCCTCGAATACTAGTCTTCTTGTAGTCATGATGTATTATTGTGTATGAATGGTAATAACATTGATCGCGCTAAATATATATATATGTGTAGGCACTCATGTTGTAAATCAACACGGTGGGTGTCGGCCCTGTTGTAAACCAACATGGTGGCGTCATTCGGAGATGTTCGGGGCAATGCAGTGTTATGATAAATGATTGTGTCTATTAATAGCATCACAGTTACACCGCATCGCTGATTGGTGGGTGTACCAAAATGTTTACGCCAACGTCCGCGCTACCACCCTTCCTGGGTTAATTTACAATCCTGAGATTTTGCACGCGCAACCACCCTTCCTGGGTTAATTTTTTTGTCTTACGCGTCTAAAATGGATGAAATCATTAAAATAGTGGCTTAGTCTACTGCTAATTTTCTTAATTTTTAAATGCTACATCCCTGAGTTGCCCCCGTTCAATTTGAAATAATTTTTATACTGACCTGGCATTTATTGCAAAATCACACGGGGTTTAAAATTGTCAAAGAAACACAAAATTTCTTGCAGCGTGCAGCGTGCATGTTTGGAGCCACCATTTCGCTGACGTCCGTGCGCTGTACGGTATAAATAGCAGTGTTTTTTATCTTGTTCATTCACAATTACATGATGTCTGAAATAATGGATGTTGATGCAATGATAAAGCAGTTGCTGAGTGATGGTGACCTATCACTCTCACCGATGCAGAACACAAAATGGCTGGATGATATATTACAGCCCCCAGATGAACAACACGCACCGGTACCACAGCATGATGTCACCGCGCTGGAAAGTACACAACACCCACCGATAGACGACCAATGGCTGGATGATATATTACAGCCCAGCCTATTTACAGATCAACAAGAAGAAGAACCGGTACTACAGCATGATGATGATGATGATGATGATGTCACCTCCCTGCAAAGTCCACCGTTTCAACAAATGCTCCAACATGTGTTCCAACACTATGATCAAGAAGAAGATAGCCAAGTTCAACTGCTACCCGTCCCCGATCAGTTGGTACATCCGGAAAAAAAAAAGCAGGACAAGAAGAAAAAGAAGAAGGCGTGGGAGGCCAGGGAACGAGAATACAGCCAGAAGAGGAGGAGAAGGGGGAGGAGAAAAGCGTAGGAAGAAAAAGAAAAAGGAGTCAACAACAAAAACAAGAAATTGAACACCTGCATGACTACGCTACTACCATAAAAAGAAGACTGGCACCACCCGTAAAATGGACACCAGCCCGGTTTTTACGCTGTGTACAATGCGCTACACGTTTTGCAAAATATGCAATATTTCCCTGCGGCCACCAAGCCCTGTGTCTACGCTGTATGGATGTCACACAGACCCACCCAAAAGACGACCCTATGTTCAATGATACACCCCTAGAGTGTATTTTTGTCACCATGGATTGTCCCGTGTGTACCCGGCGGCGGATAAATTTCTCCCCAATGATGTAAACCCTTACATCTCCAAAGGCCCTTTTCAGGGCCAACCATTCCTCCGAAAGAGGGACTTCTAACTCAGCACAAAAAATAAAAAAAACACCCAACTCCTGTACATGCACACACCTAAAGGTAACAATAGGTAAAAAAATAACACATGAATTTTTTTTTCCATGTTAAAAAACCCATTCCTATGTTTATACCATTAGAATTGCCCCTAAAAAAGAGTGGCGTGCACTGTATTTAATGCACATGTATGCCAGAATCCCTTGATTTGACACGAAAATTCACACTAACCAACTCCCATGTTAAATGATTGTGTCTATTAATAGCATCAAAGTCACACCACAGCGCTGATTGGTGGGTGTACCAAAATGTTTACACCGACGTCCGCGCGACCACCCTTCCTGGGTTAATTTACAATCCTGAGATTTTGCAGATTGGTAATAATACTATATCAGAATATAGAGGCGAGTATCTGTTCCTATGTTAAATCATTGCACGTATTGAAATAACATTGAGGTTGGTCCTCAAAAGATTAGGTTGGCCCTGAAACCAGTGTTGACCAGAATCCCCTTGATGGCCAGAATCCCTTGATTTGACACGAAAATTCACACTAATCAACTCCCATGTTAAATGATTGTGTCTATTAATAGCATCAAAGTGACATCGCATCGCTGATTGGTGGGTGTACCAAAATGTTTACGCCGACGTCCGCGTGACCACCCTTCCTGGGTTAATTTACAATCCTGAGATTTTGCAGATTGGTAATAATACTATATATATATAGAATATAGAGGCGAGTACCCGTTCCTATGTTAAATCATTGCATGTATTGAAATAACATTGGAGGTTTGTCCCTGAAAAGGGCCGCGTGCACTGTATTTAATGCACATGTACGCCAGAATCCCATTGATTTGACACGAAAATTCACACTAGCAAATCTTCATGTTAAATGATTGCGTCTATTAATAGAGTCGATAGTCGATGTGGAGAGTACCTAAAATGTTTACGCCGACGTCCGCGTGCCACCACCCTTCCTGGGTTAATGTTTTTACAATCCGTTCACTGTGTCTATGTTTCAAGTAAGGAGATGGCCCTGAAAAGGGCCGTTGAGGGGCAGGGATTGTTTTTTTTTTTGCGTGTTTGCAGATGGCTAATAATACTATAGAGGAGGAGAGGAGAATGTAGGATTTCAATTGAATGTGCCTTGTTTAGAAGTTCCTCTTTCGAAGGAATGGTTGGCCCTGAAAAGGGCCGTTGATTTGGTTGGCCCTGAAAAGGGCCGTTGGATCCGTCTTTCACTCTTCCTCTACGGGTATGAACATCGAAACAGGCAGCATGGTATAGTGGCTCGCCGACGGCCCCGGTGTTATCGGGATGTCTCGTCCAATGGTGCTGGGTGCAATTTGGGGCGGCGGTGGTGGTAAAAATAGCATGTCCTCCTCCTCCTCCTCCTTCTCCTCCTGTACTTCGAGTGTGTTTTGCCCCAAAATATTCTCGATGAAATTCATAAAATCTTGGCCGTTTATTTTGCGTGGAGCAGCCGTCATCAGGCCATGAAGCTGGGCCCACTTGTCGACAGTAAGATGGATGTTTTCTTCAGCCCACGTCTTCATGGCCTTCACCCAATAGGTCTTCGCTCTGTTCACCTTCACTGCTTCTCTGTGGGCTTTGGCGGCTGCGCCCCTTGTCGTTGACATCTTGGCTACAACTTGACTTTTCGTGTGAAACATTTTTCTCTCTCAAAGTATGTGTTTGGAGTGACGCTATGCACGCTCCCGCTGGCTTTATACGAAAATACAGTAGTTTTTCATTGGTAGTTTGAATCACCGCCTACGGGTTTCATTGGTTCTTTTTAATGATGGCTGATTGGTTCTTTCAAAGACATTTCATTGGCTCTAATTGGCGCCATCTCATTGGTCCCTAGTCTCAACTCCCCACTCTTCCTGGGTTATGCCAGAATCTCTTCATTTTGCACGAAAATTCGCACTAGTCAATTCCCATGTTAAAATCATTGTGTGTATTAATAGCATGAGAGTGACACCGCATCGCTGATTGGTGGGTGTACCAAAATGTTTACGCCAACGTCCGCGCGACCACCCTTCCTGGGTTAATTTACAATCCTGAGATTTTGCAGATTGGTAATAATACTATAGAATATAGAGGCGAGTATCTGTTCCTATGTTAAATCATTGCATGTATTGAAATAACATTGGAGGTTTGTCCCTAAGAAGGGCCGCGTGGCGTGCATGCATGTTGAGGTTCAGTCTCTCTAACTTACGCCAGAATCCCTTGATTTGACACGAAAATTCACACTAACCAACTCCCATGTTAAATGATTGTGTCTATTAATAGCATCAAAGTGACATCGCATCGCTGATTGGTGGGTGTACCAAAATGTTTACACCGACGTCCGCGCGACCACCCTTCCTGGGTTAATGTACAATCCTGAGATTTTGCAGATTGGTAATAATACTATAGAATATACAGGCGAGTATCTGTTCCTATGTTAAATCATTGCATGTATTGAAATAACATTGGAGGTTTGTCCCTGAAAAGGGCCGCGTGAAAAAAGAGCATGATGAGCATGATAATGATGGAACAGTCTCTCACTTTCGCCAGAAGCCCATTCTCACACTAGCCAATTCCCATGTTCAATGATTGCGTGGAGAGTACCCAAATGTTTACGCCGACGTCCGC
>JAVTVY010007416.1:0-44638 GCA_036873755.1 Hanleya hanleyi | reverse complement strand
AACGGACTAAATGTTCGAGTTGACGTTGCTCATGAAATCCGAGAGGGGTCATCCGAATTCTGACTTCCTACGTCAAAAAGAGTTTCAGTGGATAGATCTAGCAATGAACATTACGCGGACCCGGATTTCAATGGTTTGAAATTCAGACTTGGTGTGATTCAGGCCTGTCCATATAGTACAAAACACAACATTCCTCAAAAACATCCACCGTCAACGTTTTTTGTCTGGATCGCCACCGCGTAGCGGTGTCGACCAGACTATGCTGCCACTCACGAAATATATGTAAATGTGTACGTGCACTATAATGCAATGACCCTGGGTTGACCTGTAGCAATCCGCCAGTGATTTTCACTTTGTGTTTGTCACATATCAGGGTATCAACCAGAAAGTGAAGAAAAAAACAGTCGTAATCGTTTCATGTTAACTAGAAATAAAAGGAAATCTGAATTTGAGTGTATTTCATATTCATTTCTTCGCCCAGGCATTGCTTGTATCCGTGGACTATTTTTGTTCTTTGCATTGTCTGTTTCCGCGCAATCGGCTCAAACCCGGTTCTCAGTGTTTTCCGTCTCTGCGGTTTTGCGCTTGCTTGAGTTTACTGTAAGGCCTGGTGTTTTTAGTTCATAATTTGTTTGTTGACAACGATAGCGTTGGAGAGACAATTTGTGCGAAAATCCCTGTTGTTGCTGCACGATCATTCTGTATTCGCCGAGCAGACGTTGCAAATCTTGTTCTGCTCTCGATGAACAGGTTACGGTTCTGGGATTATGAAGACCCCAGTTTTCAACACTCGTAGTCGCGTTCTTTCCTGTGAACTCGGCGTTCGTTACTATTTTAATGTGTAGGCATACTGCATGCAGAGGAGATATGTGTCGAAGCAACAACAATAGTATTTACATTTTTCTCGTCTTGTGAACTTGACCGGATCCTGTCCAGTGCAATTTATGTATTCTGGGGGACTCTGCTCACCGAATATAATTTAGTTTCAAAAAGTTTGAACACCAACAACAACGAAACTTTCCGAAAGCGGAAACAACAGAATTTGTCAGGTACCGCTTTCAAAAAGATTTGTTGTTGGTGTTGTTCAAACTTTTTCAATCTAAATTATATACGCAATGATCGTGCAGCAACAACAATAGGAATTTTCACAAATTGTTTCTCCACCGCTATCATTGTCAACAAACAAATTTACTATAAACACCATGCAGGCATATATAAGTAATCTTGGGGACTTAGCTAAGATTCATAGCGTCTCCCTTCCCTCAACGCTATGCCGACGACAAATACATTTCCCTGCAATGGTAACTCGAACATCTCCATCGCGCACTTATTATTACCTTTGCGCCCTATTGGACTTTCATTAACTTGAGAAAATGGGCCGCAATGAATAAAAATACCGAAATGGCAGACTAAATGGCCCTTCGTTGGTCATATATTAATTACAGACGTTAAAATTATGCCTATGGAGTCTCAAAATGACCTGAATTCGAGGGTCAAGAAGATGGGCATTTCCGTCATAATAGACCCCGTGTATACAGGGGATGATGATCACAACATTGATTATGGTATTTTTATTCATCGCAGCCCATTTTCTCAAGTTAATGAATGTCCAATAGGGCGCAAAGGTAATAATAAGTGTTCGAGTTACCAACAGGGAAATGTATTTGTCGTCGGCATAGCCTTGAGGGAGGGGAGACGCTATGAATCTTAGCTTAGGACTTAACACAAACTCGTGCAGCTCTTGCCAATATCTGCACTACACAAAACTATTAATAAAACCAGTTAAAACTATCCAGTCTCCTCGCAAATTTGTCGTATCATTTTGTCACAACAGAATTGCATGAATTATGAAAATTTGCTCGCAAAAACTGGTAGAAGACGCAGACGATCCACTTTTGAGCATATTACTGCAGACAGTTTCTTGCTACCATGAAGACCTGGCATATTTCGAAATGAGCCGCCTTCACAAATTCACTTCCTTGAGGACTAAACTCTGTATTCCAGTTCTTATTCCTTAAACAGACTCGTCCACAACCTGGAGAAAATCTCCACATTTATCCATACATCTGCTGTCGGCTGAAACATGCCAGCTGAAATGTTTTGAAACTTTAAATCCATTATTGGCGATCCAGACATCAGTACTTTGAGTACTTTCATTTTTATATTCTTACCTAGCAAATTGTCCGGCCAATTTAGACATTCATACACCGTAACTTGAAACATAAACGGCAACATTCTAATTAAAAAATTAAAGATCGGTATAAGTACGAGAACTTGAGAGAGGATTTCTGACTTCTGACTCTGAATTCTGCTTCCCACAACTTCTCCTTCCTAATTTAACTAATTAATCAAAATAATATTTAGAGATGAACATGCGCCGCGAAAAAACCCGCATTTGCAAGCGGGATAATGAATATCCATCTACACATGTTCATACACACGTATATCTCGTCACAGTCAACACAACTGGGTCAAACGGGTCTGTGTTAGAACCCAGCTGTTTGTCAACCGGGTCTTTAGCCCTGCTGGATCGATTGGAGCACGGTGACAGTCCAATCTAATCGAACTTTATCTGAATACTGACTCACTGAATGGCCGTGACAGGTGTTTCGAGCAGTTTCGCATAAACACGCGCTGCGTTTTCTGTGTCAGTTATGAAATCCTCGAACATTCTAATCTTCAGTCACGACTTTGGTACATTCTTTCGTAAATGTGGTTCGTACTGGAGAAGAAGAGTCTTTGAAACACTAATATATAGAACGAACTCAAAAGTTACGACATTTATTTTTGTCAAAAAATTTACGGTGTTATTGAACCGAGTGTTGTTGTTGTTGTTATGGAGTAATTTGCAATAAGCTAAAAATCGTATGCCTGAAAATAGTGACATTGCAGCGCAGTTAGTTCCTGAACTTGTGTAATTGTTTAATATTGAGCATGTAAGAATGTCTATACTTTCATTGTTTATTTGAAGATATTCCCCGTTAATTAAACCATACCAAATTGAACATCTAAATCTACTTACTCGACCTCGTATTCATCTCTTGGCTCAAAATTGTCATCGAAATCCGTATAATCCGCCATGTTTATCTCCTTCTCGTGTTGTTGTTTCGCTGCTCTGACGTCACGTGAAATTCCAATATGTGAACGAAACCTGTACGGGCAACTTTGAGAACAACCCTGAATTGAAGCGAACAAACAATTACAAATAAAATATGAGTTGTAATTAATCGGGCTCCTCCCCCATTTAATTAAAACTCTGCCAACGAACTCACTCGTGGCATTTTACTGTGTTTGAGCTTTTCGCATGCAGACTATGGCGCATAACATTTCATTTTATCCTATGCTTTAATATGGAGAAACATTTGTAAAGGTAACATATCCAGTATGGTAAGTATACTGGTTCCTTCGTTAAATGGAAGGGTGTATATTTCCCACAGATATGCCAGTTATCACTAGTTTACAATCTTTCTCATATTAAAGGGATGGAAAACCCTTGACAAAAGTATGTGGAATTAAAATGAAAGAATAGTTCCATCACTGTCCAAAAGTATTTTTTATTTATTTTCTATTTTTTTCTTCGACTGAGCAAAAAGTCGATAAACTTTGGATGGTGGCCTGTAAGTACCATTCCTCATTATTCTTTTTGATATTTCTCGATGTTATAATTTTTCTTTAATCAAATGTACTGCTATACACACTGTAATATGGACTAGACATCGACATAATAACAAATCTGCATATCTGAGAGGAATCATCTTTGCTTATTTGCTGATAACGTAACGGGGAGCTCTCAAGTATATATTCAACATTTTTGCGATATGTATCTGTGGGCAGGTTGTAGTTAAAGACCTCCTGGCACACCACGGGCTTCAAAAAGAAGTTGCGTACAGACAAATGTTGGTGAAATAGCAAACAAATATTTTTGATCCAGTTGCATAATCTAGCCCAATTATGTATTCTACGTACATGGTTGTATAACAACTAAATAAGCAATAATGTTACACGTTAAACCTTCAAAGTACTTCTCTATCAATGTCTACTATACTGAGCCAAAATAACGCGGAGTGTTTTGTGGCTATCTGCAATAATTGAAGAGTATAAGAAAATGGATGGTCGTAACAGACCACCATACAAACACATATATGCGTTTTATTCGGTTAAAAAAATCGGAAAAATAAATAAAAATACTTCTGGTGATGGAACTATTCTTTCATTTACAACATACTTTTTTCAAGGTTTTTCTATCCCTTTAAAAGCTTAAAGAAGAAATTTTACGACTCCCAGTTCTCTGCGAGGCGCTAGCTGAGCTGATATTCCATTGGCATCACATTGATGTGAGAAAGGCAGGATGTAGATGCGGGATTGTAAACAGAAAACAGCCTTATCATTATTTAAAATTCTGCTGATGTCATCATGAAACCTAAAAAGGTATATTTTGCTGCATGAAGGGAAATTTTGTCCGCCATATCCCGGTAAGGCTCATTAAACGTACTGGCTCGTTTATCATGACATACTTGCCAGGAAAGGGGATGGTCGGCGGATTTAATTTTTCTTTTTAGTTGAGCACAAGATATTCTACACGAAGTATGCATTGAAAAAAGCTGACTGGCGAACTGTTAATTCAGTTTGCAGAATAAACTAGAGGTTCCGCTTTGACCCTTGAGTTGCCGCTCCGGCATGAAGCCTATGCTGGTTGTTTTTTTGGGCAAAAACATACGTCTCCCCCAACCTCCCACCTTGCCTTGAATGGGCACATAATTTAAGGAAAAGTGCTATAAAATGAATGTAGCAATAAGTATCTTAAACAAAGCTGCGTATCTAAAAATATTAATTACAAAGAAGCGATTTTCATTGTATATACATGTAGAAGTAGATGAACGGTTGGACGGACATCGGACACAGATGAATGCATGCACACATATACTAAAACCTGATCAAATGCGGGGGCTATCCCAATGAAGCTTCCATCCAAGTTTGGTGAAATTCCATCCAATAGTTCTCAAGGTATCTTGCAGACAAAGCCTGTATATACATGTACAAGCAGATGGACGGACGGACGGACACCGGACGAATGCAGGCACACACACCAAAACCTAGTCAAATGAGGGGCTATCCTAATGAAGCTTCCATCCAAGTTTGGTGAAATTCTGTTCAGTAGTTCTCCAGATATCTTGCAGACAAGCCCTGTATATACATGTACAAGTAGACGGACGGACGGACACCGGACATGGATGAATGCACGCACACACACCAAAACCTAATCAAATGAGGGGGCTATCCCACTATAGCTTCTATCCAAGGGGAGTGAGATTCCGTCCAGTAGTTCTCAAGATATCTTGCAGACAAGGCCTGTACATACATGTACAAGTAGATGGATGGACAGACGGACACCGGACACGGATGAATGCACGCACATACACCAAAACCTAATCAAATGAGGGGGCTATCCCAATGAAGCTTCCATCCAAGTTTGGTGAAATTCTGTCCAGTAGTTCTCCAGATATCTTGCAGACAAGTCCTGTATATACATGTACAAGTAGATGGACGGACGGACAGACACCGGACATGGACGAATGCACGCACACACACAAAAACATAATCAAATGAGGGGGGGCTATCCCACTGAAGCTTCCATCCAAGTGTGGTGAAATTCCGTTCAGTAGTTCTCAAGATATCTTGCAGACAAGGCCTGTATATACATGTACAAGTAGATGGACGGACGGACGGACACCGGACACGGATGAACGCATGCACACAAACCAAAACCTAGTCAAATGAGGGGGCTATCCCAATGAAGCTTTCATCCAAGTTTGGTGAAATTCCATCTAGTAGTTCTCCAGATATCTTGCAGACAAGCCCTGTATATACATGTATAAGTAGATGGACGGACGGACGGACACCGGACACGGATGAATGAACCCACATACACCAAAACCTAATCAAGTGAGGGGGCTATCCCAATGAAGCTTCCATCCAAGTTTGGTGAAATTCCATCCAGTAGTTCTCCAGATATCTTGCAGACAAGCCCTGTATATACATGTACAAGTAGATGGACGGACGGACGGACACCGGACATGGATGAATGCACACACACACACCAAAATCTAATCAAATGAGGGGGCTATTCCAATGAAGCTTCCATCCAAGTTTGGTGAAATTCCATCCAGTAGTTCTCAAGATATCTTGCAGACAAGGCAAGGGGACGGACAGACATCCATCCAGACATCCAGACATCCAACCAGACAGACAGACAGACAGACAGCACAAACACTAGATGTCTCCCCCCAACATAGTTGGGGGAGACATAATGAATACATGATTGTTCTCTAATAATGTTTTGATGAAAAAATCCCAAAAGCATAAATTAAAGTCTGTCCATTTTAATTAGTCGTCTACTTTGGAGCTTGTCAAAAATCAGTAGTTCACCCTGCAACAATTTTCTTTTTTTGCAGTGTGTACAACAATCTAAACTCTACAAAATTACCATTTCTTTGTGATATCGATAATATATCACGCTTGAACTAACTTTTTAATTCTCTCCATATATAATAAAACTCCTGTACAGTTGTTTGTGTACCGGGACTCAATTACATAGGGACGCGTCAAAATATATTCATGCTCACTGGCACAAAGGTCATTGATGCCGAATACAGTAATAACAGGCTGTCCGTGGGAGTGTCCCTTATATCCCATGCCCAGAGAAATTGCCGAATGATAAATCGCACACACCTCTATGACCGTACACGGCATTGTTCACCTTTGTGCTAGATAACACGAATACATTATGACGTCTCCCTATGTAATTGAGTTCCGGTACATGAAACAAGTGTACTGGAGTTTTATATGGAGAGAATTACAAAGTTATTTCAAGCGTGATATATTATCGATATCACGGAGAAATGGTAGTCATTTTGTAGAGTTCTGTTTGTTCTACACGGTGCAAAAAAGAAAATTTATGCAGAGTTAACTGCTGATTATTGGCAAGCTCCATAGTAGAGGACTAATTAAAATGGACAGACTATAGCTATCTAATCTCTGGCGAAGCGTGTGAAATGGGACTGTCCATGCTTGTTCGCACACGGATTAGAATGAAAATAATGAATAAAACGAATCTTTGTGCTGGAGAAAAAAATAAGGGCGAGCGGTACGTCATTTACCGGTGATGATAAACTAACTGTTTATTTTAATGAGCCCAGCCGTAATTAGTATGTTCATGAAATGAAAACCATTGAAAACCACTCTTTTCAGAATTCGAATGTCAATTTATTCCGGAGAGAACATGTAAAATATTTGGCACTCCCTGCAAGTATAGCTACCACCCTGTAGTTTGAACGGTCTCAGCATCAAATCATCTGTGACTCAAAACGAAGGCCGCATTTTACATACTTGCTTCAATTAACTTGGCAGTGTTCATTCATTAAACTCAGAAATGAAATAAAATAATGTCAACTCTCCTCACCTGCCTGGATGCTGGATTTCGCTGCCTTAAATCTGCATGTTAAATGCAGCTACTTAACATAATCCTTCACTTCCATGCCAACCAGGTAATTAAGTGATAACTTTCTCCTGTTCTTTACCCTTAACCAACTTAGCCGACAGTGAGTTACGAACAAATTACCTTCTAGACTATTCTATCCTTCACACGCGTACGTGATGTTTGCGGACAGCATGTGTTAACCTGGTGTTGCTATACCCACTTGTACAATACTTTAATCCATGGATAATCGATTTTCCTCTCATGACAGAACAATATTATTTCCCAGTGCATGTATATGACTCTACACAGATGTGACAGCTGACTGTCGGGCGATTCCGACAAATTTCAGTCAATACACCAATCGATGCATTTCTACATGTAGCATCTCGGAGGTGTACGGAAGCGTCTAGTTAGACTGGATTACCGGCCTTTGCTAACAATGAAACAGACAGGTAGAGCTACCATCATCTTCTCGAGGCAAGGCGTATCCTGCCGCAAGCTCTACTCTCCAGAGCTAGTGTAAGGACTGGTCTTGCCTAGGGAAGTTGAGCTACCATTTGGTTTTAAATTTTTTAAGATTTTTTTTTCACTCCTGGAAATGCACTGACAGCAATTGGTCAAGGCGTAACGTCGAATATCTGTAGAGATAAAACAGATAGTTGATGACATGACAGGAAACGTAACTCTTTCTGGAATATTGTAAAGGAAAGTAACTCTTCCTCTTTCAATCATTTATTCTCATATTAATCATCATACATTCTCTATTCCCATCAATTCAAACATTCACACTGTCAAAAATACCCTACTTATTGAAGATAATGCCCTAAATTTTCTTGAAATAAGATAATTTTACTAAAAATAAGTTAAATTTTAAGAAAATTTCAAGATTTTTTTTCTTGTTCAAGTAAAATATACTTACCCCACTCAAAAATTTACTTGAACAAGAAAAAAAATCTTGAAATTTAAGAATTTTTCTTAAAAAAATCTTGTTTTAAGAAAAAATCTGAAATTTTAAGATTTGTTTCTTGTTTAAGTAAAATTTGGAGTGGGGTAAGTATATTTTACTTAAAGAAGAAAAACAATCTTAAAATTTAACTTATTTTGAGTAAAATTATCTTATTTCAAGTCAAGAAAATTTTAAGGCATTATCTTAAATAAGTAGGGTATTTTCAGCAGGGCATAATCGTGCTCCTGTACATGTAGTTACCTCCCTTGTAAATCTATACGATAGAGAGGTAACGGTTAGCACTCGTTTCGCTGCCGATACGGACTGAATTTGAATTCAAATTCTATTGGCTGATAATTCGAACAGCCTGATTGACTATCACAGTTCAGGTCGCCGTTCATTGGGTCAGGCTCGTTCATTCTCCGGGATCGTGGGTGTTTATTCGGACTCGATACATCCCGCAATGCAGAGAATGAGTTTAGATCCAAGCAGAATTTGAACCGACAGATGTTTGGCCTATTATTATGCAAATTAGGTAGATGAAAAGTTAATTTTCTACCACCATTTGATGCGGATATATATGTTTGTGTTTGCCTCAAGAGGATTTTGCTGAATTCGTTATGTGAACTGATTTATTGAGCAAAAACGACATTTTTTACCTCCATTTTAGAGAGCGAGAGTGCCCGAACCTGTTTAGGCAGCCTCCGTCTCGATATGGAAATCAAAGGGAGGTCACCTGTCTGGGCATTGGATGGCTGAACTGATTATCGGAAACTTGACCATCGTCATTATTTCTATGTTGTTCATATTGCACGTGAGACATTATCCAGGAAACTTCTGACCTCACGGATCCGTAGCAGTTCCACGCATAGCCCTAACTTTCACTAAAGAGTGGTATACTACTATCTGTCCATTTTAATTAATCATCTACTCTGGAGCTTGAGAAAAATGAACGTATGAACGATCATTGAAGTAGACCATAAAAAATAACAGATTATACAAAAATAAGCTCGGTGACCCAATAATTGTATTATTCATTTTGAAATCTGAGGGTCTACGCTACCTCTTCTCGAAATATCATCAATATGGCTTCATTTTCCGACTTGTCGATACCTCCTAAATGATTGATAAGGATTGATAAGTTCTTGTCACCAAACCAAACTTGAACAGGGAAAAAACCTTAATATTTCTTAAATTTTCTCAATTTTTCTTGGGAGTCTGACAAGATAATTTTTCTTACCTAAGATTAATGCCATAAAAAATTATTTCTCAAGCAAGAAATTATTTCTCAACTTTTCTTACTTTTTCTTGGGAGCCTGGCAAGAAATTATTTCTTATTTAAGATTTACCTTTAAGAATTATTTTCTAGAACAAGAAAAGAAAACTTAATATTTCTTAATTTTTCTCAAATTTTCTTGGGAGTCTGACAACATAATTTTTCTTACCTAAGATTAATGCCATACGAAATTATTTCTCAAACAAGGAATTATTTCTCAATTTTTCTTTCTTTTTCTTGGGAGTCTGGCAAGAAATTATTTCTAATTTAAGATTTTTCTAGAACGAGAAAACACCCATCAATATTTCTTATTCTTTCTCAAATTTTCTTTTGCAGTCTAGCAAGATAATTTTTCTTGTCTAAGATTAATGCCATGAGAAATTATTTCTTGAACAAGGAATTATTTCTCATTTTTTTCTACTTTTTCTTAGAAGTCTGGCAAGAAATTTTTTCTTACTTAAAATTTACCTTCAAGAATTATTTTGTATAGAACCTGAAAAGAAAAGTTAGTATTTCTTTTTTTTTTTATCAAATTTTCTTGGGAGTCTGACAAGATAATTTTTCTCACGCAAGATTTGTGACAAAAATTATTTTCTTACGCAAGAAATAAATTTTTACTTTCGCAAGAATATTTGCAAGAATATTTTTTTCAGGCAAGGAAATTAGAATTTTTTTTCTTATCATTTCCCTGACATAATTGGAAATGTTCCCTTTTAAAAATACTCTTAGGTTTTCACTCTATCTTGCCATATTATATCAGAGCCACCTGCCCTCTGTCTATCGACCATACAAAAAATGTACACCTTCTAAAATATCAAAGTTCACATTAATGGATTCCTAGGTAATTTCCTTTCGCACTCAGCATAAATTTAACAACTTTCGTGGCATATTTGATCTGTTTCCAGCTGCTTGAAATTATTTTTGTAATGCGCTATGGAAATGCACGCTCTATTTTATAAATCTTGTTTGCCTCCGATATTTACTAGATTTATACTGAGCGTGATGGGAAATTATCCCGGAATCCATTGATGTGAAGTTTGATATTTAGGAAGGTTTTGGGACCGTCGATAGACAGAGGACAGGTAGCTCCGGTATCAGTCACTCATTTTGCTCTTTACGAGAAGAATTGGCTCTGCCGTTATTCAGCCAAATAATATCACAATATCGAATGTATTTGTCATAACGTCAGAGAAGACTTGGACTAATTTCCCACATGCATATAACAAGGAGAGTGTCTAAACAAGCCAGTTTTTTCTAAAATTAAAAGATGTATTCTGAGAACACCATGATTTATTCTATTATGCTCTTGTCTCAACAAATTTATGATAGTAATCACTTTTCAATTGAACTAGCTCCTTCTAGTTACATGGGCAAAACTAGTCTTTATGCAACAAAAGCTTAAATGAGCTGCAGTAGCCAGTTCTGGTAATCGTCTCAACTGTCAGACCAACGAAAACCAGAAAGCAATAGCAGCAATTTTAATATTTACTTGATTGAAATTCATGAGAGGAGAGGCACTGTGCCGGCAAAACCCGATCAGTCATATCATAATTCATCCTGAATATTTTTTTGAGTTGCGCCTCTGTTCTGATTGATTGAAATTGTAGTTTAAGGGCCGCTTCCCATTCGGATTTCGCGGCCCATCAACTCAATGTTTTATTTGAATTTCGCGGTACATTTCTTTGTTTTTAGAATACCTTTTCCAGCGCTAAATATATAAATAAATAAATGAATAAATAAATAATAAATAACAATGAGAGATTAGTAGGAGATATGAATAGAAGTAAATAAGAATCACTATGTACAAGTTCGTAAGTCTCTGTTCTGCGAGAATAATTCCCCTTATAAGTATAAAATATCCGCACACTTCCTGATCGGAGACATTGTAATTTTCATCATGTTTACATGTATATCCTTTATTGCAATAAGCCAGCTGGCCCATGAGCATAACTATTACATAATTATTTGATTTGCTTGACGGCGGAGAGGTATACAAATAATTAAAATTAAAATCGGTGCCGTTTTCAAAAAACGATGTCATTAATTTGCCGATACCGGACAACAGATATATATTCAACCACTCGGTGGAATTTTGCCACATATAAAACCTTAATATAAAATTGCTGAAGCTAATATGATATCAAGGGAGAAAGTGGTAACTAATACATTACTTTACCATAACATAACTCATTTCTTAGCTTAAAGGACTTCGATACGAACAATGCCAACTGTTTAATAATAGTACGACAGTCTGACAAAATTAAGCTTGCTAGTTTGAATGAACTAGGATGTTTCCAATAGTATTCAGGAATATAACGCTTACGGCAATTGTCATACAACGGACATGTTAAAATGAAATGATACTCATCTTCTAAAATACCGCAAACTGAGCATTTTCTATCATCAATTGGGGTTTTAACAGGATTTTTCCATCTGCCCATCTCAATCTCAAGTCTATGGGATGATGTGCGAAACTGCGTGAATGCCACTCTGATAGACCTAATTTTAATAACATCTAAATATTCTTGAAAATGAAAACTGCCAAACTGTCTATAAAATCTGGCTCTACTAGAATCTTCCAGGCGAGCATGCCAATTTTGCACGAAGCTGTCATTTAATCTCTGCCGAACAAGAGATAAAAAAGCCGTCTCACACCCAACTGACTGTGCTTCCCAGGCATAAAATAAACCTAAGCGGCCAAAAAGATCTCTCAATAGCGTCACCCATGTTTTTCGATTAGGTGAAGCAGCTGCATCTTCTAACAATAATTTGTAAATTTGGTTGATATACTTCCATACATTTGAAGAAATTATCTTTAACCAGAATTTAATTATAATGTACATTCTTCCTGTGATCAAGGATATTCTACCCAGCTCTCCATAAACGAAAAACCCGGCGAGACGAGGCACCCCCTGACGGCATAGTCAAAAAAATAGCTCGCGTAAATTTAGCGAAGACAGCTGCGGCGTGAGCTGAATTCACTCTCGTAGGAAGCGGAACTAGACACATTGTAGTAAGAAATTCACATTATTTATTCACATTGAAAAGAAACTTTTTTTTCAGTAAAACTGTCAATTAAAAGTATTTACTTTAATAAGTCATTCAATAGCTAGTTAAATATATAATTATCTTCCATTATTAGCTTCGTAAAATATATTTCCAGTGGCCATTCACGTAACTTTGTAATCAATGACAACATAATGTTCATCATCCACACGCGAGATGACCTGGGAAATGATGACTCATTCGGAAACCTGTTTTCGCTACCACAGTAGCATGCATAATCAAGCTACTGAGGGTTCCCGACATATAGCTATCCAGTCAGTCTCAATGATGATTCCCATGTGCTTCAATCGGGCGGGAGAAAAAACTGTTGCTCTGTCAAATCTATATATTCCCTCTACATGTTCAATTCATTTTTTACATTCATACAGATTACTTTTTATTTTACTGAAGCAATATCAATGGCTTGGCGCAAATCATTCAATCGAATGGGGCGCCAATATTCTAAATTCTGTCTGTCTGTCATACCGGCATCAGTTGAGATTTTATGTAGACTGTACACAATGGTGATTTTTTTCTGGTTTTCAAAAACCTTAATATTCCTTTTTGGAGGTCCGCCTTGAACGGTTACGAAGATAGTGATATTTGTGACCTCTTAGAGTTTGGGTTCCTCATTGGTTTCGAAGGTGGATTATCTGAGCAGAGTGATCAATCAATGGCCGTAAAAAATCATAAAGGCGCTAGAGAGTTCCCGGAAGCCATGACAGCGTATATAGAAAAAGAGATAAAGTGTCAGGCCATTTTAGGCCCATTTAAGCAAAATCCGTTCCAGGGGCCTATGAAGTTGTCTCCCCTTAATACTGTCCCAAAACCAAATGGTGAAAGGAGGGTGAACTTAGATCTTAGTATGCCAAGGGGTTAGTCTGCCAATGACGGCATTAATAAGGATGTTTATTTGGGCCAACGTGTTAATTTGAAATATCCAGGAGTAGACGACTTGGTTAACATTGTGAAACATAAGGGAAAGGGATGTTTGCTATTTAAAAGAGATTTGCGAAGGGCGTATAGACAAATACCGATCGATCCGGGTGATATGCACTTGGTGGGTTTCCAGTGGAATGGCGAAATATGTTTTGACCGAGTGTTGGCTATGGGTAGCAGGTCATCTGCACACATATGCCAGCGGGTGACGTCGGCCATTGTCCATATCCTCAAGCGTGTAGGGGTCAGTTCGCTTAACTATACTGACGACATTGCCGGGGCAGAGAAGCCCGAGGGAGCCTCTTAGGCTTATAACACCCTGAAAGAAGTATTAAACGATGCTGGTCTTGAAGAATCTCCCGAAAAAGCTTGTTCACCAGCTACCACCATGCCTTTCATAGGCATCTATTTTGACACTAACACCTTGACCCTTCGTTTCGGTGAGGACAGATTAGCAGAGATATTGGGTATCGTTAAAGAGTGGTTGTTCCTCGAAGTCGCCTCATTACGACAACTTCAGTCTTTACTTGGAAAATTACATTTCGTGTCTTCATGTGTTCGACCAGGGCGCGTATTTGTGGCGAGACTGTTAAACTGTGTGCGACGGATAGGTCAGTGCAAACCGAGACAAATGCATTCTATTCCTACTGAGGTCAAAGGGGATTTAGCATGGTGGTCAAACTACTTGCCTATTTACAACGGGATTTCTATGATGTACACAGAAGAATGGTGTAGCCCGGACATGCTGATTGCTTCTGCTGCATGCTTAGAAGGTTGTGGGGGTGTCTGTGGAAAATTATTTTTTCACAGTGTATTCCCATCTGTTGTCAGGGAGAAAGACCTATCTATATCGGAACTTGAACTCCTTGCCATAGTAGTGAGTTTGCGGTTATGGGGAATAAATTAGCCGGACAAAAAGTGAAGGTGTTTTGCGACAATATGGCCTCCGTCACCGTCCTTAACTCTGGTGGTACCCGTAATGCTTTCATGCAGGCATGTCTCAGAGAGATCTGCTGGATAGCTGCACAATGCCAGTTTGTGATACGCGCTCAGCACATAGCCGGGGTAGATAACCGCTTGCCCGACTTATTGTCGTGTTGGTCTTTGGGTGACCACTATAAAGAGAAGTTTTTAGAGTGTATCAATTCTGAGACATGGCAAGACTGTGTTGTTTCTTCAGATATGTTTGAATTTTTCTCACAGTTGGTAAATTTACAACCTTTCTGTTTTGTGGAATCTGTGAGTTGTAGTTTGCAAGATGGTGCTCGGGCATCCATAAGGCATGCATTCGCTGACGGTACACGAACAAGTTTACTCGTACAGTGGCGTTCCTATTTACTATTTTGTGAGTTTTTCGGATACGCTGCTTTACCTATTGCTGTTAGCACTTTGTGCAGGTACGCTCAATTTCTGAGTCGTTCTTCCACATCTGTTGACTCTATCAAAAACTATCTTAGTGGTGTTCGCTTATTGCATGTCTTAACGGGACTTCCTGCTCACGACACGGAGGCAGTAGAGCTAAGATTATTGTTAAAAGGTTTATCTCGTTTAACCCTAGATTACCAAAGAAAGCCTGCCCCATGACACCGAGTATTCTCATGGATATTGTGAAGGTTATGGATTTGGACTCCCCGGTTGGGAGTACCTACTGGTGTCTATTTTTGTTTGCCTTTTTCTTAATGGCTAGGAAGTCTAACCTAGTCCCTGCTAGTCGTAAGAAGATTAACTCTAGCAAGCAACTGACTAGAGGAAACATTGAGGTATGTGATGGGTCTTTACTCGTGTTCATGAAATGGTCAAAAACTATCCAGTTCGGGCAGAGGGAACTTCGATTCCCTATCCTCGCTATTCCATGATCCATCTTATGCCCAGTGTCTGCCTACCATAACATGGTGCGTCTTGTTCCTGTTTTGAATCCTGATACCGCGGCGTTTGTTTTACCGAATAGACATGGCTGTCTCGATCCCATTACCCCGATGTTCCAAGGAGTTTTGCGTCAGTCTTTAGCGAAGGTTGGATATGAGGCTGGTGCCTTTTCATCACACAGTTTCCGCCGTGGCGGTATGTCATGGGCTTTTCGTGCTCAGGTACCCGGGGAGTTAATTCAGCTATCGGGAGTTTGGGCTAGTGACGCATACAAAGGGTACTTAGAGGTAGACTTAGAGGGTAGAACCGTGGTATCGCAATGTATGAGGGAGCTAATTCTGAAACAGATAAGTTAATGTTCCACTTTATGAATCGTTGATGGTCTTCCTGTGTTTGCGGGTGCCTACGGCTAGGCGGTTGGTAATTATTTATATATATTTCATGGATGCCGTATAGTTGTAAGCATTATTATAATGTAAATCTGTCGAGATTTTGAATTAGTAATTGTTTAACACAATTAAGTTACGATATGTTTACGAAGTTTGATTCTAATATACTCATTTGTAAAAACGTCTATTATTAAATCTCTGTCAGTAAAGCATTTATTTTTCAATTCAGTCTTGGGCTTATTGCAATTGGCTCGTTTTTATCTCACAAAAAAACCTAATTGCAGTTCTGCCGGGGCTTGGGTTTATGTCTGTTCACAAGTGAGCAAAGCTCATGAAGAGTTCTCTTTTCGTCCCATGCTCTTAACTCTATTCATCGATTGATTTGGGTTTATTCTGCCCACAAGTTTCACACTTCGTGAGTAGTTTTCTTCCCGCTCCACGCTCGTTTTGGGTATTTATTACCGGTCGATATGTCATACTGGCATTGTTATTACTTTAGAGGGTTCTATAAGGAAATCTCTGCTTAACAAAGAATATTTTTTATCAGTGTTTTTAGATATTCAACGTGCTTATGATATGGTATGGAGGCATGGCCTTTTAATTAAAATGAACAACCTTGGGATTGGGGGGAGAATGTTAGGCTGGGTTAAACATTTTTTATCGGACCGTTTTATTCAAGTTCGAGTTGGTCGAGATTTATCTCGGCGCGTTCTTGTTGAGAACGGTGTGCCTCAAGGCTCGGTCTTATCGCCTACATTATTTAATATCACTATTAATGACCTTCCATCTGCCCTAAATCCAAAACTTAAATGTTCTCTATTTGCAGATGACAAAGCTATATGGTTTGCCTGTAAAAGTATTAATCATGCAAAGAAATATATTCAACAGGGTATTAATGATATTGTTAAATGGGGTCATCTGTGGGGTTTTAAGTTTTCATCTGTGAAAACTGAAGCTGTATTATTTACAAAAAGGAATTTACAGAACCCGCTTAATCTTGTGTTGGATGGTTCTATTGTAAAAATTTCAAACTCTTTTAAATATTTGGGTGCTATATTGGACAAACGTCTTACATGGAAAGAACATATTAATGTCTTAACCATTAAATGTAAGAAAGTGCTCAACCTTATGCGTTGTGTGTCTGGAAGATCATGGGGTGCAGATAAGAAAACATTATTATTATTATACCGTGCATTAATTCGTTCTAGATTAGATTATTGTTGTGAGGCTTACGATAGCGCATGCGCGACACTGAAATCAAAACTAGACTCTGTTCAGTGTCACGCTCTTCGTATATGTACAGGGGCTCTCAGAACCACTCCTTTAAATGTTTTACAAGTTATGTGCAATGAGTGGCCTCTGTATGTTCGGCGACGCATGCGCACTCTTAAATTTACGTTGAAGTTGAAGTCCTCAAAAAACCAATCTGCCTTATCTGTTTTTACCCCTACTCCATATGATAGATTTTATGTTGACAATTCTTCTCGACCAGAACCATTTAGTATTCGTTCCAAATCTATTTGTTCCATGCTTAATATTCCTGATTTAATTATTCAACAGTCCTCTGTTCCAGCACTTCCCCCCTGGCATTTAAAATCACCATTCATATCGTTAGATATTCATAATAAAGTTAAAAAATCTGACCCCCAGTATATTATTCAGTCTTGTGCTAGGGAACATATCGATACTAATTGGTCTCAATATTTACAGGTCTTTACAGACGGGTCAAAAGATTCTGATCGTGTCGGGGCAGCTTTCTGTGTGCCCGAAATCAAATATAGTAAGTGTTTTAGATTGACTGATAATGTATCTGTGTTTACAGCTGAGCTCACAGCTATCTTAATGTCATTGCGGTTTTTATCTGATTTTAGACCAGCTAGAGCTGTGATTTTATCAGACTCGTTGAGTTCTTTACAAGCACTTATTAATTTTTCTTGGACGAAATCTACTCCTATTTTATATGAAATATTACATATCTGCACTGTTTTATCTTTCCAGGGAACACATATATGTTTTGAATGGCTTCCTGCCCATGTGGGTCTGTTGGGGAATGAGTCAGCTGACCGATTAGCCAAGCAAGCACTTTTACTCCCTGGTATTTCCATCCCAGTTTTAATGAACATGTCCGAGATTTTAAGTTGGCTCAAACCCCAATTCATTCGCATGTGACAGGAAGACTGGGATTCATCCACTAAAGGTCGCTTTTATCATGATTTTAACTCAGAGGTTATTTTAGCCCATGATTTTAACTTATCGTCCCGACTTGCGGAGAAACTATTTTATAGAATTCAGTCTGGGCATATTCCTATTAACTCTTACCTTGCTCGTTTTAATTTACATGAAACTGGTTTATGCGACGATTGCTTGGTGGATGATTCAGTAGATCATTTTTTATTCCATTGTCTCAGACATGTTAATCAACGTAATCTGTTTTATACTGATCTTATTCATGCAGGTGTTTTTAATCCAACCATGGAGAATGTTTTTAAGCCTTCTAGAAATCACGGTAAGGTTTTCCAGGCTGTTGCGGATTTTATCATCCGATGTAAACGTTTTTAATTTATACTGACCATGTATTGTAAATTTTAATTTTTTTTTTCCTTTTAATTTGATTTATCTGTGATATCTGTGTAGCATTACTATTTTTTGCATGGCCTATACTTATATTTATTCTTTTTTACTTGTATGCTGATCTCAACCTACTCTTGCATGTGTATGCATGTGTTGATTATGTATTAATTCTTGTTTGTATGCCATACATATTTATTGCTTTTTATATATTTTACTTCCCCTTCATGGAAATAACCTACCAAACACTTAACATCGCCTGCCTTTCTCTGAGCCATAACACCTTTAATCTATATATTCCCTTTACATATTCAATCCATTGAGATTTTTTTATATATATTCATACAGATTACTTTCATACTGAAGCAAATTCAATGACATGGCGCAAATCATTCAATCGAATGGGGCGCCAATACCCTAAATTCTGTCTGTCTGTCTGTCATACCGGCATCAGTTGAGATTTTATGTAGACGTTCAGAGACTGTTCACAATGGTGTTTTTTTTGGTTTTCAAAAACCCACCCATCCCATCCCGTTATCTGATCCTATTGTTTTATAATAAAACGGAGGTATGTGATTATAGTATAAATAGCGGTTGGTAATTATTTGTATATATTTCATGGATGCCGTATAGATTATTATAACGTAAATCTTTCGAGATTCGTGTATTCTGTACTAAATGTGTCTGTCATTAACATGCATGAAGTTGAATAACAGAATTAATTATGTAACATCTATTCATTTGTAACATTCGTATGTATTGATGATTTTCGTGGTCAGGGTCACCTGGTCACTCTTGTGTCATTTCTGAAATGCAGATTTGAATTAGTAATTGTTTAACACAATTAAGTTACGATATGTTCACGAAGTTTGATTCTAATATACTCATTTGTAAAAACGTCTATTATTAAATCTCTATGTCGGTAAAGCATTTATTTTTCAATTCAGTCTTGGGCTTATTGCAATTGTCATCAGACGATTTTCAATTACAAGTTTGCACTAATTTATGAGCGCAACAAAAAGTGCAACTCACAACAAATTAGACAGAAACGACAGATTGGGATCGACGACAGATTTTGGGTATAGTTTTGCGTTTTCTGAAGAGGACATGATGTCGTCTGCTCGGCAGGTCGCTTACATCCGGGATACTCGAACACATAGCACAAGGGAGGCAATTCGATGTATGTTGAAGATCTGATTTTGAGTGATGTGTGTTTGTTTATTTAAATAGCAGTCATTGTGATGGCGCGACTTAATACTAATCTGCGCAAGTCAATCGTTTGCAATTAATAATTTAGCTTGTAATGGAAAATGATGTGAGGTTTTAGGCCGTAAATGGAGGGGCGTTCAAAATGAGTTCTGTTGTAGCAGATAAATCATATGGTATTCTTGGCATCATATATAAATCATTTATATTTGATAGATCGTTTTTAAACGTTCTTGCCCCAAATAAATTGGCAATATTTAAAACTAAATGAATTTGCAAACAATATGATTTTGAGCTGTGTAGGTCTCAAATTTTAATTTCACAAAATATAGTACTATATTTTCTACATCTATGGCTGCCAGCATCGCTCTGGCAAACTCCCCAGACTTTCAGCTCGACATCAACATTTTTAATTGGGGAGACTTCCTGAAATGGTCAATAAAAATGTCAGACCTTTGTTTAACCCATTGCGAAAAGGATGTTTTAAGAACTAAATACCATCACAATGTGATGGTAATACTGGTAAACTGGATCATCTGCAGTATTTAAAAAAAATTATAAACAAAATGTGCAAACTATACTTTGTTCTTCAAAATAAAGCAGAGGGTATGGTACATGTACTCTGTAAAATACCCGAGTTACCACGTCTATACGACAGTCACTCTTAATGCATCTCTTTGAATACGCAGCAATTTTGACTTTACAGATTTAGGTGAAAGCAGATTGAGTGGATAAGGTGCATGATAAGTTAATCATAACAGACTCCTTGGCGGATAATAGACACGTAGTACGACTTTATAGTGTCGTAAATGTTTTCTTTACAGTATAGAAAATTAAGAAATAGTATCATAAGTGTACTTATTTATGGAACCATAAATGTACTTATTTATGGAACCATAAATGTACTTATTTATGGAACCAAAATGCTCAATGGGATTCTGAAACAACGAAGAAACAGTCCAATCCATGCAGTGAATGTGTTAAGGATTTAATAGACATCAGGCAAATAATAAATGAAGTGGATATTGAAAAACGTTAATAGTGAATATTAAACTGTACAGTTTGCATCAGTATGTAGTCCTATATTAAAATAGTTGTTAAATCATCATTTGAATCTCGTTTTGAGGTTGTACACGTACAGATGTCATTAGAATTGCTAGGAATTGTTATGCAGATTTATAATTTAGTTTAAGCATTGGGGATGATGTGATTAGTCAGAAATATATAGTGATATATCACTGATAATGTTCAAATTCCTGAATTGCTACCCTGGACAGATTATTGTAAAATAAATAAACAAATTTATGATATCGAAGTTTTCGAATGATTTGTACAAGTATGCACAACAAAAAAGTGTAACAAAGTGTAATGCTTTGAGATGTGTTGAAGCATAAATCCCCCAAGTTGTTTTGTGAAATATATTATTTTTCCATTTCCTGGACGGGAGTGTTTTTCTTGTAATAGTTTTCTTCATTTTATATGCAAAATAATAGTGTAAGAAAATTATTCTTCCTCTCATCATGGTAATTGGAATAATCAGAATATTTTTCTTGATAAAGAAATAAATTCTTCTTCTAACAAGTTTCATATATGCAAATATACTATAGTTTAAGAAGATATTTCTCACTTTCGTTGAAATAATTACAATATTTTTCTTGATAAAGAAAAAATTTCTTATTCTAATAAATTTCATATATGCAAAATATACTAGTTCAAGAAAATAATTCTTAATTTCATGGAAATAATCAGAATATTTTGCTTGATAAAGAAAAAAAATTCTTATTCCAAGAGGTTTCAAGGAAAAAATTCTTTTAAGAAATTGTGGTTGGAGAGGCAAGATAATTTAAGGAATTTCAAGATTATTACTCTCACATGAGAAAAATTCAAGAAAAAATATCTAACATAAGAGGTCTTTTTTACTGTGACCTGTTGCCCTTGACTACCGATCAAAACGAGGCTACGAAAATTCATCTGGTGCAGATCGCAAAAATGTCAACAAATTCAACTGAACGAAGGTTTGTCGCACTTTTATCTCGATTGCGGGCTTTTTTTCAAATGATGATAGTCTTTCAATTCGAGAATATACGAGTGATATGAGAAAGAATCCAATATTTGGTGACAAAATCGTTATCTAGGTTTGAGTCAGGGTTGAACCTGCCTGTGAAATTTCAACCCTTGCGCGGCTCAGCGTTGAAATTTCACAGGCAGGTCACAAAACCCGATCAACCCTTCCTCAAACCTAGATAACTCATATTCTATCCCAAGAACATTTGAGACAACCTTTACGTTACCTGATTTACCTGTATTGTCGAACCTGACCTAAAATTTCCACCGTCATCTGAAGTTCTATAGCGAGAGACAATACCTCTTGCAGCGTTATTTTGAAACATCTTTTTGTTCATGTAACTTTGATACCGTATAATAAACTCAAATAACTATGAATAAACCGTTTTTCAAATCTCGTTTTATTTTTCACAAACCGTGCTAACTGCTCACCTGCATGTATCTGTTACGAAGCCCGTTTTCGCATATTTATAGCGACGCCGAGATTAGCAAGAGTTCGTCTTAAAGTGTGGAAGCGTGTCGAACGGGTCTCATAACATAAACGACAATACACATATTCCTGAATCGTGTGGTCAGAAACATGAATGCAAGACGATCATATTCTGTAAAATACATTTAGTCATACTTACAATTTATATAACCATGATGAACAAGGAGGAGGAGGAGGGAGGGAATTTGGCTTAATGTCACACTCAAGTTTGTTTCACTCATATGGTGACAGTCAGTTTGGTTGGTGGAGGAAGCCGGAGTACCGGAGAGAACCACCGCCCTTCGGCAAGTAACTGACAAACTTTCACACATGGACCAGCTGGGCTCGAACCCGTGCCGGTTCAGCGGTGTGAGGCTAGCGGTCAACAGCGAAGCGCCTTAGACCACTCGGCTCCCTTCCACTTCATGATGAACAGTCTTCACAGACCATCAATACAGCAAGTCAACCTACATTAATTAGCGTGATCACATTAGAACACTTATCACCAACTGTGTATAAGGAACTGAGAAACGGCTACTCACTGCAAACTTGAATCTACACTGGAACACAAGAGCAAATACCTGGCCGTGTCGATGATATGATCTCCTTCTATCACCCAACCTTCACGTTAGGGTTCATTTCAACTGTAGCGTCAAAGCAGGATTAGAGGGGGGAGGGCAGTCATGGGAAATTTAGATGGTAATATGTCCCAAACCCAATTTAAAAAAAACGGAACACCAGCTTTATAAAATGCTGTTAACGGCATGAAAATAGACGATATTGGGCCCGACCCCATGTGGGTTGAGTAGCATGACTTTTGTACCATATCTGTTGCCACGAGGGAAAGACCAATTTCCTCTATTAATGGCTGTACATGACTAGTCACACATGTCCAGCTAATCATGTCGAGCAGCAGATCACGTGTAAATTCAAAATGGCGACCAGATGGGGTACCAGAAAAGTAATGTTTTTATGTCATTTTTCTTCAAAATTACCGCGTTTCTGCCAAGAAAGGTGAGCAGAAACTATATTATTTCACATCAGATTATTATTTACTAATTTATCATGAAGACGCATATATTAAAAAATTCGAAAAATCTGACGGAAAATGGACCAAAATGTAACATTTCATCACAGCGGTCATCTGGAATTATTTTACATTTTCTTGTAGACCTTGACTCAAGGGTATTGTTGGGCAAGTTTCAGATCCCTAGCATAAGGGGTAAGAAAAGATATTTAGGGGGCGAAATGCCCCCCCCTGCCAGGACAAGTCCCAAATCGCCCATGCCATAGGGCCACAGGGGCTCGTTACCGTTGTTAATTGGTTAAATAGGTTGATTATAGGGGGGGGGTCGAGGTCGGTAATAAAAGAGGCCTCTTTTATTACCGACCTCGACCCCCCCCCTATAATCAACCTATTTAACCAATTAACAACGGTAACGAGCCCCTGTGGATAGGGTTATGGTTCGCTGTGGATAGGGCTATGGTTCGCTGTGGCTGGAGGAATTTTGTCAAATAGATATTATTTCGGAATGATTCTTTGTACGGTAGGAAGCGGAGAGGGAGGTAATCAAGGCACGCTACGTAATTTGAGGAATATTCCACAAAAAAATTACGTGTTCGGTGTCATTTCTTGAAATTGAGAATGTTATAAAATATACAAGCAAGCTGAATATGATCACAGGGGCCCGTTACCGTTGTTAATTGGTTAAATAGGTTGATTATAGGGGCGGGTGGGGGGGGGTCAAGGTCGGTAATAAAAGTTCTTTTATTACCGACCTCGACCCCCCCTATAATCAACCTATTTAACCAATTAACAACGGTAACGAGCCCCTGTGAATATGATATGACTCTAATGTGATTACAATTGACAACCCTGAACTGAAGGTATATCACGAACATAGTGGTTTCAAGTGATTTGTGTTACGGTATTTCCGGCCACAGTTATCTTGGTATGTTTACATAGTAAGCAGGCAGAGGTTTGACGGACTTCACACAGCGACCATTTAGGAATGAAGGTATATTAAAAACGATAATTAACCAAGACAGGCTGCGTTTTGAGGAACTACCGTCTCGGAAGGACGTCTAAGTTTCTGCCTCAACCAAAGCATGTTCTGAAATTCTTCAAACTAAACATTCAACTACATGTACATTTTCATTATGAAGGTCGGTGTACTTCCCTCTTTCTCGGCATGAAGGCTAATGCAGTCTAAGTCAGTCTGCAGTGTTTTTAGTAAGGGACAGTAGGCGCCAGAGTTCAGAGGATTGTTGAGCTATCTGTAGTCGGCTATTTTCAATGAGATGCACACACCGTATACAAATTTCAATATTAAATTACTGTTACTGACCAACACACAGACGGCTACTTCAAATGCACAATGAGTCCGTGTGAAACCTTGCTGAAAATGGACATCTACAATGTATAAACTTATATTAAGTTCCTGTGTGTTAAATAAAAGATGTGTTTCTAAAAACGAACATCCATCCTTTTCGGAAAGAAGATACGTGCGTTAAGTAAGGCTGCGTTTTGATGAACTTTTCTCAAAATGAACATGTACAGTAATTGAATCAATGTCCCATAAAATATGTAAACTAAGGTTGGTTGTGGCTTGAGGAATTTACTCAAAACGGGTATTATTTCAGAAAGATTCTTTGAACAGGGCTGTAGCTAAGGCAAACTACGTAATTTGAAGAATATTCCTCAAAAAGAAATTTACCTGTGTGGGAGAAAGCTATATGTGGGTGAGGTAGAGCCGGGCCATGCTCCGTTTTTAGGAAATTTCTCCATACGAAACATCTACCGCTTCAGAATTAATGTCTATGCACGTGGATTTGGAAGTTTAGTCTTGGTACCATTTTTTGGAATTGAGAATATCATAAAACAACAAGCAAGTTAAATGTAAGCAGGCAGATGGATGGAGAGACAAATATGTACCACTAAAAAAACAATCGGCTATTTGCCCATACAAGCGTCTAGCTTCGTCATTCAATATTCAGCCGTCGTCCATTTAAGAATTTCAGTGTCCATAATCCAGACCTAATTCATATAACAGCTTAACATCAAATTGAGAGAATAAATCATAGTACACATAAAACTAGGCTAATGGCCTGCAAGAGAGAAGCGGTCAACAGTGTGATATGCCTCTAATGTGTTCACAATTGACAACCTTGAACTGAAGGTATATCACGAGTATAATGGTTTCAGGTGAAGTGTTTTTTTTTCCCGCCACAGTTACCTTGCATAGTCTGTTTACGTAGGTAAGCTAACAGAGCAATCATGCAAACGTAATTATGAATCTACCCATGATATTCTGCTCGGAGGGAATCTGTATGCAAATAAACTCGCAAGTACCCCAGTAAAAATAGGCTATATGTCTCGGAGATTTCATTGTTTATTGTTCGGTAATAGTTTACAACGTTAGTTGTTTGAGGGATGGGGTGCATTTTTGTGGAGGTTTGCGGAAAAATAATTGTAGCTTCACGAAGGTAACAGCTGGGCATGACGTAATTACTCATGTGGATTTAGGAACACCTGATAATATAGGGAACCTCCCATAATGTATATCCAAACCTTATCAGTACTTACTATTTTATTGTTCAAGTGAAAATAACTTCCTGTACAAAGAAAACAATTTAAACACAAACGATAGAGTAACAGTGTCTCTAATTTATAATTGCGTCTGACATCCGCTATGAATCTGACTAATCCATTTACAACTGTGGAATATGGAAGAGTGAATGTAGCTACATCTCGTTGAGTATCCCCACGAAATGACGATTGATAACCGAACTTGACCTTGCAGGATGAATGGCCGAATGCTGACCGCGAACAAGTATGACGCAATAAATGACAAATTACCTTCGTCAACTGGCATCTCTATCGCTATATAGCTGAAATATTGCTGAACGCGAAGTTATACCTTAATTCTCTCTCTCTCTCTCTCTCATACGACAAATGATATAAATACCTTCTTCAACTGGTTTCAGTATCATATGACAGATGATATAATTACCTTCGTCCACTGGCTTCTATATCATTCGACAGATGAGATGTCAGATTCCACGTTTGACTAATCTTATCGTGCGCGTCATTAGCGGCGGGTAAATGCACAATTACCTCCTTTGAAGCCCTCAGACAGTTCGTGATCTGTTCTATTTATATCAGGTATGGAATAATATGTTCAAAGCGAGTCGAAAGTTCATCAACGTTTATCGCCATTTTATTTTTAATGTTCACCAATGATATGGAAAAACTGAATGAGGTGGATAAAGGGAATGTGAAGTTAGATGAAATTTCTAGATTTTTTTTATTACTTGCTGACGACACAGCTTTGTTCTCTGAATGGGGTTGAATGGTTTGAATAATTACTGCCTAAAATGGGACATCGCTGTCAACACAGAACATGTGTATCTCTCAAAAACGATGCCATGTTGTAATCACGGGGACAATCCACGGGTGTAATATCTATGGGCCGTCATAGCTCAGTCGATAGAGCATCGGCGCGTTGAGCCAGGGTCGTGGGTTCGAATCCCGCTGACGACCAATTTATTCTTTGTCTCTCAAAAATCATTTCATATGTATCTATGCTCAGTGGCGAAATATCATTTCTTCATTATAAAGCCACTTGCACACAAAGGCGACACCGAGAGAGGAGGTTGGTCATCACGGGGACAATCCACGGGTGTAATACAATAATGATGGGCCGCCATCATCGATAAAGCCGAGGTCGTGGGTTCGAATCCGTTGACGACCAATTTAGTCTTTCTCTCTCAAAAATCATTTCAAGAACGATGAAGTAACCCGAGCACTGACTGCTTCTATGGGGGAGATAAAATAGAGGTAGTGAAGAGTTTCAATTACCTAGGTCTGATGATTAATTTCAATGGCTACAATTAACTACAATGGCTGCGATTAACTACAATGGCTGAACAAGCTAATAGAGCTTTTTTAATCTACTTGGTCTTTTCGACAGGCTATCTTTTAGCATTTCAACTAAACTTTTCCTTTTCGGCAAATTGATTTTTCCTTTATTGCCGTATGGCTATGAGGAAATAATGATGTGTCTGATCTTGATAAGATACATTTGAGATTCTGTCAAAAACAAGTCTCAAGAGTACGAAAGGAGACATCTAATGTGACCTTCTTATAGGTAACTTGCTAGATATACTTATTATGTTTTGTGTTCAATTAGGGTGTTAAGTTTTCGGTTTAAAATGATAGTCAACAAATTTCTTATATAAAACGTATATACAGGAGCGAGACTCATTATTAAGGGCAGGGCCCAAATATACGTGCATGGGTTCAAAGGTCAAATGCTTGTTCGATAATCTTCGTTTCAGTGACATATGGACATCTGAGAATAGCAATAATCTACCCTTCAACTTTGCGAAACAATTTATGATCAGTATAATCAGGTCTGGCACAATGAAGTATCGCAAACTATTAAATTAGATCACTATGTATTGTATAAAACGACCCTGAATTACGAAACCTATCTGGAAAATGTAAAAACAAAACTAAAATTAGAAAAGCAATAAGTTCTCTTCGATGTACATCACATATGCTAGAGGTAGAGAGGGGGAGACATTCCAATATATCTAGATAGGATATAATATGCAAGCGATGCAATTGTAAAAATATAGAAAATTAATTCCATTTTATAATGATTTGCCCTTGTTAAAGTGAGCTACGAGTAAACTACTTGATGAAATTTGTAGAACATGGCCAACACTAAACAAATTCATTAATTAAAAACTATCTGGCCTGCGCTTTTCCGGACCTGTCCAGGCCGGAGGAGGTGGGCGAAATGCCCCCTCCCCTCTAATTATTTTTGTTACCTCTTGAGCTAGGGGACTGAAACTAACTACAGTATACCCTTGTGTCAAGCTCTACCATAAAATGTAAAAAACTCCAAGATGGCCGCCTTGATGACGTCACAGTGACGTTATTTTCAAAAACGGCATTGTTTAGTCGATTTTTCGGTCAGATTTTTCGAATTTTTCATTTATGCAATTTCTCCGAGAGAACTGCATGATAAAATCAATGTTATGTGAGATAAAATATTTTTTGCCCACTTTTCATCGCAAAACAGCAGAAATTTTGAAGGAAATGACTAAAACATCACTTTTCTGGTATACCACCGGGCCGCCATCTTGGATTTACCCATGATTCTCTGCTCGAGGGGTTATGCAAATTAGCTCAAAATGACCCCAATATGATAAACTATGAAGTCGCGGAGTGTCAGCTCTGAATTTTTTGTCGTCCGAAAACAGAGCCGAAAGTTTGGTAGAAGGGGCCATTTTGGAGCTCAGGTCTGGTAGCGTTAATGAAAAATTTGAACCCTAGAACTCAGGAAAGTTTGGGAAAATATATATATATTATGTTATGAAAAGGAGGAAACAAAACAATTAATGCAAAGTAGATTTTTTGGTAAGATGTGTATATTTATATACGTGTAATAATGTATTCATGCTGCAACTTTGCATGTTATGTGGACCCAGCCACTTTGGATTGTTGGATGTGGTAGGACCTGTAATGGTTTATGTCTAATAAAGTTGATTGATTGATATGCGAACAGTCAGAACGGTGATACCTAATAATCAAACAGACACTCTGGGGCTCCCAACCGTTATTAATTGGTTAATTAGGTTGATTATGGGTGAGATTGAGGTAGAGAATAAATGGAGAAGGGAGAACATTCAAGTCAGCGCCATCGCCACACCACGTTCACAAAAAATTCCACTTTTTTGTGTATCTCCTTGTCTTCGAAAATCGAATAAACTTCACTTTCAACAGATCGAGAAATGGTTATATCACATATATCTTACTTTCCCTTCTCCCGATCTGGCCTCTTTAGGCAAAAACGTCCATATTGTAACAGACCTGGGCCGAGCGCTGTGGAAATGTGACAAAATGGAGCGAAAACATTGAAAAACACTACTTTCAAAGATACCACATGGCCGCCATTTTGAATTTACCCATGATCCTCTGCTCGGGGGTATATGAAAATAGGCTCAAAATGACCCCAATAAAATAAGCTTATAAGTCACCAAGTTTCAGCCTCCTCGGTTTTGCCGTTTCTGAGCAGCAGAGAAAAGTTCACTAGGAGGGGCACTCTCCGCGCCCCCCCCCCCCAGGCCAGGTAGGGTTAAACTTATTTTATTGTTCTTTATAGGCAATGGGATTGTGGGTAAGTTATTACAACTTATGAACCACTCTCCCTACATCGTAGATTTACGGCGGCTGGATAATTTCAGTATAATATACAATAAACTATACATTTCAACTTTTGACTTCGCTTGGACACTGAGCAGGGTATCTGATAAGAGTAGTCAGGAGAAAAAGATTAGGGGAAGAGGGGCGTGGTATGCCGTAGAATATCCTTACACGTCCGAGCGTCTGAAGAGTTTCCATGATTGTTAAGTCAGATTAAATCGTTGACTGTCTGTGATAAATTTGACAACGTTGTCTGATCTAGAAGGCAACGGACCGTGCCGTGTCAGCTCTTGTCTTGAATATATTATTAATCGATTATAATTGGGATATTTTCGCTCTGAAGTTACCAAAATTAACATAGATGTTAGCGTATTGGTCCTTTCTTGGAATAGCAGGAATATTTGATTCATATAATCATATTTACGCCAGATATCAATATTTGAAAAACCCGCCTTATGTTATAAACATAGGGGAGAGATCATTAGAAGTAATTATAATTCAGTTATATATGTATGATAAATAGGGTCGTTGTTTCATAATATATGCATGCTGGTTGTTTTTTATATTATCTTTTAAAGTTAAAGTAGTACCCTTCCTTCTTACACAATAACGCCTCTGGAGCCTCAGTTTACATGTTTATATGTCCCATTGAGTATCTTAAAAACACAGTATTTCTTTTAAAATCAAACGTGAAGTATTTTTTTTTATGGTCAAGTAAAGTTTTAATTGTGTTTTTTTTTAAAGCACCCTCAATGGTATGGCCTACATCATCCAACTTAGGATGGGAGGCCACAAATTCAAAATCTGTCTGTCTGTTAGAAGTAAGTGGACCACGTGCTGTGCACCTACCGCCGTCACCGGGGCAAGACAGCATTGTCCAATGATTAATGTGGAAATTTCTCATCACTGTCATGAAATTCCCCATACAGCTTTGACTGTCAGACTGCTGCTAATAAGCTCGATAAAGGTATCGTGTTGACTTGACTGGTCACGAAAAACGCGATGAAAACGACCAGGAGAAGGATGAAAATCGTAATATTTGACCGCAGAAAATATGACCAGCCACGTCTGTACCGTAACATGTTTGACCAGATCAACATAACTTTCTATCAGTGATGTACTTTTGACGTTTATGCATCGATTTTATGCAAACATTATATAAAAAACCTCAAATTTTGTGTCTTTACCCTGAATGAATTTCAAAAAAAAGAGTAGCATTTGTAACTTATTTATTCCGCATTCGCTGCAATTTGTAACCGTTCAGCTTTTAAAACCTATGGCGTATGGAAATCAATTCATCGATTTTAATTCGCGAAGCAATATTCACATCTTGCATCGATCGAAATCGCATCTGACAACGAAAAACAAATGGCATTGTTTTGAGAATATTGAGTTAATTTGAAGCCTACTAGAGTTCACCTTCAAACTGACCCTCGTGGAGAAATGAATAATACCGCGGCCATGTCTGTGTGGACAATTTTTTTTATGTTTTCTTCCGCACTTGTTTTGGTCTGAGGTGCTCAAACATACTTTATTCACATCAATAGTTTTTTTGACGGAGAAAAATTGCAGGAAATAAATTCCCCGAATGTATTTCCAATCATCGGCCAACAAATGTCTTTGTGTGACGTCATCAGAGCAAACACTTAATTTTTTTTGCATTTTCTGATAGAGCTTATAAGAACTATGTTGTGGTAAATTTCAGTTTCCTAGCGTGACAAAACTATTGAATGGGAGGGCAAGCTGGCCTGGGCGGTGGGGGCATTGATAATGCAATCTTTGTATTCAACGTGTAAAATAACAAAATATTACGGCGAAACAAACGGTTTGTCGGCCTCTCGTTGGTCGTATATAGATATTCCACGAGAGGGTTATGATAATAAACGCTTGATGAACTTCTGTACGGTTAATACGGATTCAGGAATCAAATCATGTAACCTCAAGTTCCAAGAGAGAACTGAGAAAAGGAATGAATACCAGATAAATACCTCTAACATCATCCAAATTTATCTCCATATGTGCGTTGAGCGCCGTCGTCAAAAACCCCCTCCGGACCGACAAAATTCACCGCTAACCTATCCTACCGTGTGAGCAGCAGCGAACAGCGGCACCCATGAAAGGCCAGTAAAGTGCAAAATGATGCACGTGGTCGTACTTGCTCATTGAAAACCCTAGGATCCACTGGGAGAAGAGATTAAGATTGAATCTCTCCTATATGCGAGTTCTTTTTGATATTATGTTGATATTTTACTTTTCGTCTGCTCTAGGATCCAGAATACATAATAGTGTGTCCTAGGCTTGCTCGATCCACAGATGTAGTCAAACGACCACAAACCAGTGGGTGTATTGGTCTCATGTTTCGTCAGTCGGGCAGAAAATTGTGCGGCTCATTGTTGTCAACTTTGTGTTATTGTCATTTTAAAGAGTCATTCGATCGGGAATTTCCCGAACGTTACTCTGGTGCGTTTTTTATCCTGCCAAGAAGGGGAAAATATATAGCCTAGACATATACTGTTCAGATTTTGTTTTAAAGAAACTGACTTGAGGATGTCTTGGAGTCGTCAATTTTATATTTGTTTGGAAAGGTTTCTAAACATCGCGATATTTTAACGAGGCGAAGACAACTAGGGAATCAAGTATTTTTTCTTATTCGGTGTTAATGCTGTTATATGAAATAGATCTTTGGATTATGGACGCGAAGATTCTTCAATGGACGACGGCTGAATAATGAATGACGGACCAGACGCTTGTAATCTGCATTTGACTAACTTGTTTTGACTAAATTTGAATATTCCGCGGTTTGTTATGCTTACCTAGCACATAACCCGTCTCCCTACACCTTTATCGCCCTTGTACAGTCACCTGTCAGTGTCCCCTCATACCCCTGAAGTTGCAGGCTCCATGTCCGTCCCCCCTACAGTGTCACACTCCTACAGTCAAAGGGCAACATGTCAGTTACCCTCTGGGGCATTACCCTCCTACAGTCACAGGGCAACATGAAAGTTAACCCCTACAGTGTCATCCTCTTACAGTCACAGGGCAACATGTCAGTTACCCATACAGTGTCACCCTTCTACAATCACAGGGCAACTTGTCAGTTACCCCTACAGTGTCACCCTCCTACAGTCACAGAGCAACGTGTCAGTTACCCTACAGTGTCATCCTCCTGCAGTGGCAGGGCAACATGTCAGTCACCCCTACAGCGACACCCTCCTACAGTGTCACCCTACAGTCACAGAGCAACGTGTCAGTTACCCCTACAGTGTCACCCTCCTACAGTCACAGGGCAACATGTCAGTCACCCCTACATTGACACCCTCCTACACTCATCCCTCGGCGTCCACAGGCTTCATGTCAGTCACCCCTACAGTGTAACCCTCCTACATCATACAGTCACATCGCAACGTGCCCGTTACTCCCGACAGTGTCAGCCTCCTACAGTCACATGGCAACATGCCAGTTACCTCAGACAGTGTCACCCTCCTACAGTCACAGGACAACATTTCATTTACCCTCGATAGTGTCACCCTCCTACAGTCACACGGCAACATGTCATTTACCCCCGACAGTGTCACTCTCCTACAGTCACACGGCAACATGTCATTTATCCCGACAGTATCACGCTCCTACAGTCACAGGGTAACATGTCATTTATCCCCGACAGTGTCACCCTCCTACAGTCACACGGCAACATGTCAGTTACCCCCGACCGTGTCACTCTCCTACATTCACCCCTCGGTGTCACCTCACGCTCCTGAAACCACAGGCTCCATGTCAGTCACCCATACTGTGTCACCCTCCTACAGCCACAGGGCAACATATCAGTTACCGTCGACCATGTCACGCTCCTACCGCCACAGGGCTACATGTCATTTACCCCTGACAGTATCACCCTCCTACAGTCACAGGGCAACATGTCAGTTACCCCCTACAGTGTCACCTTCCTACAGTCACGCGACAACAGGTCAGTTATCCCCTACACGGTCACCCTCCTACATTCACCCATCGGTGTCACCTCACACTCCTGAAACCACTGGCTCCCTGTCAGTCACCCCTACAGTGTCACCCTCCTACAGCCACAGGGCAAGATGTCATTTGCCCCGACATTGTCACCCTCCTACAGTCACAGGGCAACATTTCATTTACCCCCGACAGTGTCACCCTCCTACAGTCACACGACAACATGTCATTTACCCCGACAGTATCACGCTTCTACAGTCACAGGGTAACATGTCATTTATCCCCGACAGTGTCATCCTCCTACAGTCACAGCGCAACATGTCAGTCACCCCTACATTGACACCCTCCTATACTCACCCCTCGGCGTCCACAGCCTTCATGTCAGTCACCCCTACAGTGTAATCCTCCTACATCCTACAGTCACATGGCAACGTGCCCGTTACTCAAGACAGTGTCATCCTCCTACAGTCACATGGCAACATGCCAGTTACCTCAGACAGTGTCACCCTCCTACAGTCACAGGACAACATTTCATTTAGTCTCGATAGTGTCACCCTCCTACAGTCACACGGCAACATGTCATTTACCCCCGACAGTGTCACCCTCCTACAGTCACACGGCAACATGTCATTTACCCCGACAGTATCACCCTCCTACAGTCACAGGGTAACATGTCATTTATCCCCGACAGTGTCACCCTCCTACAGTCACACGGCAACATGTCAGTTACCCCCGACCGTGTCACTCTCCTACATTCACCCCTCGGTGTCACCTCTCGCTCCTTAAATCACAGGCTCCATGTCAGTCACCCATACTGTGTCACCCTCCTACAGCCACAGGGCAACATATCAATTACCGTCGACAGTGTCACGCTCCTACCGCCACAGGGCTACATGTCATTTACCCCTGACAGTATCACCCTCCTACAGTCACAGGGCAACATGTCATTTACCCCCGACAGTGTCACTCTCCTACAGTCACACGACAACAGGTCAGTTACCCCCTACAGGGTCACCCTCCTACATTCACCCATCGGTGTCACCTCACACTCCTGAAACCACTGGCTCCCTGTCAGTCACCCCTACAGTGTCACCCTCCAACAGCCACAGGGCAAGATGTCATTTGCCCCCGACATTGTCACCCTCCTACAGTCACAGGGCAACAAGTCATTTACCCCCGACAGTGTCACTCTCCTACAGTCACACGACAACAGGTCAGTTACCCCCTACAGGGTCACCCTCCTACATTCACCCATCGGTGTCACGTCACACTCCTGAAACCACTGGCTCCATGTCAGTCACCCCTACAGTGTCACCCTCCTACAGTCAGACGGCAACATGGCAGTTACTCCCGACAGTGTCACCCTCCTACAGTCACACGGCAGCATGTCAGTTACTCCGACAGTAGCAAACGTAAGATCCAATAGTCAATATCATCCGTCGCCCAGAAGAATTCCCGCGTAAATCTTCGTACGATAGATAGCAACAATTTCAAACGTGTATGAAATAGAAATAATAAAAATATAAGATGGCTACCTACAAAACAGAAGCAAAATACAGTTTCCAATGATGAGAGCATGATATGATTTTCGTTTCATGACATCATTATCACTCACCATTTTCGTCTATCCAACTAAATTTCCAAATCCTTCTCCAGGTATCTCAGTCACGCTTTGATTGTTTCTGTTCGTCTGAATAAAATTGAGATGCTGAACACATGATATTCAAACGGCCCCTAGCCCCTAATTAAACAGAATGAGACACAAGCTACGAAGCGTAGCGCCAGAGATCTTTCCCGCTATGATCTTATTTTGCAGTCATTATACGATACGATCACAGAATATGAGAAAATTTGGATGGCGGCGTTTGGTGTTATAGCCCTGTTTGACAAGTTTCTGCAATAGTATTCTGTGGCGTGAATAACTCCATCTGTACCGACATTTCTAACAATTCAGAGCTGTTTTATCACTGTCATGAACATGAATGATGCGAAGCTATGTTTATCGTCGTCTAAGTAGTTTCAAATACGATACTCTAAGCTTTAGAACAATATATAATATTGTTGTGGAGGTTGATATCGCTCCGGACTGTTAATCCCTGGCATGCCGATTGCATGATCTTCGGCTATAGTTCCCATCATTACCGGAGAAGTCCGGGGCGCTTCGTAGCACGGATTATTCGTGAGTCTTCACGGATAGTTGGTCAGTCTAGGGTTGGGTTTCTTTGAGAAAAGGCATGTTATTCGGGTGAACGGAGGGAGAATTTTAGCGGGGGATATTTTAGCTCTCTATTGCTCTGGGTGTTGCTAGGCGGGACACACCAGCGCAACAACTGTTGTCAGAAGTAGAATTGATTTTGTTTCACGGTTGAGAACCTATTTAGGCCAGTGAAATTGATAAAACTCCGATGAACTCCTCTCGTATCGAGTACCCCACTCCCATGTGTTTTTGGCTGGCCTTCCATTGTTGTGTAGTTTTACCTGACGTGTCTTTAGTCAAAAGGAGACAATTCTGTACTCTGAAACTTACCACACTATACCCTTGAGTCAAGCTCTACCAGACATTGTAAAAAAATTCAAGTTGACCGATTTGATGACGTCACAGTGACGTCATTTTCAAAAACGGCATTTGTTTTGGCGATTTTCGGTCAGATTTCCCGAATTGTCTCCGAAAAACTGCATGGTAAAGTAGTAAATATCAATATGACGTGAAAAACAATAGTTTTGTCCACTTTTCATCGCGGAAAAGCAGCAATTTTGAAGAAATATGACAAAAACTTCACTTTTCTGGTATCCCACGTGAAGGCCATCTTGAATTTACTCATGTTCCTTTGCTCGGGGGTTTATACAAGTAGGCTTAAAATTACATGTACCACAATATGATAACTATAAAGTCAAGGAGTTCCAACTCTCCATTTTTGTCGTTTCGGAGATATCACAGAAAGTTTGGTAGGATTAATCCAGGTGTATTGGCTATATTTGCGTTGCCCAACACGTCTAGAATTAGTTTCTCGTTGTTGTTTTTTTTTGCACCCGACTTTGGTTGCCCAATTGATAGTTTGGGAGAATTGTTAGTCATGGCCCACATTCATGGCGATGCCATAGTTATGTCAGTGTGAAAATAGTGACTACATTTCCCTCGACCCGTTTGAATTGAGTTAATGAAACATGTTTCCTGTTTTATTTTGTTTTTCTCTCCCTTCTCTTTGATCAGTTCAGGAAATTCTGTCGTTTGAAATTTAACTGAAATTTAACCTGCCCATGTTTCATTTGTGAGCGGTTTGAATGGCGGACTGAAGGTTGTTCATGATGTTTGACACTATGGGGGTGATGGAGGTTTGAGAGAAGCAGATTTGGAATTATTTTGAGAAAAGGAGAGAATGCTGTTTCCTAAGATTGAGGTGGACATGCAGGGTTGAGATTTCCTTAAGTATGGAAATTAGTTTCACGGATTGGTTTGGTTACAATTCAGGGACCGGTTTTTAAAGTTTCCGGTTTCTGGGTTCCGCTAAACTAGATACCGTATACTATTCCTCTTTGGTGAACATGGCAGATTTAGGACACATTGAGGTGGCAATGGCTATAGAGTAAGCACCGCAAAAATTGAAAGGAGCGGGAAGTAGTCGAAGTGCATGTCGAGTAGAAAAAAATCATTGGATCATGGAAAATTGGAATAACGACCCAAGGGAATGAGTTAGATAAAGAGGTAGACCAATTGCATGAGAATGTTAGGGCATATGGGCTGCGGTTAGGTCAAGTAGACGCTCGAGTGGATGGGGTTGATGGTAAGGTGGAACAAGAGGGTTTAGCAGAGAAGGGCCAGAGAGCTCAGCACATGCGACATCTGATCATACAACACTGGTCAGGCGGACCCAACACATAATGTTGATGTGAATATCATACCTGAACAAATGGTTGAGGGTAGGGGTGGATTCTATATGTGGTGTGCATCCTCGTCCTTTACGCGGCCTCGGAGAGCAGATGCTGACCGCCAGCTCCCCCGTGAGCACGAAGTTATACACTGCGTGCTGTCTTGCCACCTCGGTCCGTACTATGTGGACTGTTCCGCATCGTCACCACCGGCATCAAACGAAGCCATGGAGGCGATTGGGGACGATATCGATGTGGCAATGAGAATCCACCAACCGGTATTCTGTCCAATACCCATCATTCAATCAGGGTGCTCACCGAGGTTGGAGGACTCAGGGAGTAGTTCCCCGGCTCGGTCCCGCGAGCTGCATCAAGCCCCGCCATAAATACTTGGCGAGTGACAGCGGGGGGAGCCAGGGATCTTCCGGCTAAACCTGTCGCCGCCAAGGTTGGAGGACGTTTAATGTTGTAAGGCAGTAGTGGAATGGATAAATATGAATAACCGCGACTCTGTTACTCGTGCTAGGTTGTCATCTTCGACCATTCGGTTTCGAGGAATGACCAGTTTGAGAATGCCAGTTCGGCAGGGCTCATTTTCCATCTGAGATTTTCACTGTACTGGGAATATAGTGGTGGCACCCTTGGTTGACGACATGTTGCTAGGTATCTATTTCCTGTCAGCCTATGGATGTGTTGTGGATTTTAGAGACAAAGTTTTGTCTGTTGTAGAGATGAAGGTTTTCGCAGTTTGAGATTTTATAGAGTGGTGACTTGTTTAATATGGGCTCCATTTCCCTCTGCCAGTGGCTATTTAATGGTGGAGTTAGTTGATGAGCCATTGCTGGCGCTATTTTGTTGTTTGCGTCTAAAGAGATATAGTATGGAGTGTCAGCTTTATGGGGATATGTTGATGTGTGCCATCACGTGTATGCAGTGGTGGATGTCTTGTATTTGGTTTTGATTTTCTATGTGAAATTATCTGATTTGGGGAGTTGATGGTTTTGTTGTACAAGATGTCTATTTGAAGCATTGTGGAATTGTGGTTATGATTTTCTATGTGAAATTATTTGATTCGGGGATTTCATTTGGTTTCGTTGTACAGGATGTTTATTCGAAGCATTGTGAAATTGAGGAAACAGGAAAAATATATAAAGATCTAGACCCACATTGTTGGTAATATGTTAGGTAATGTAATGTGTATTTCGAAACTGTGTGTTGGAGAACTGTGGTGTGTGTTCGGGGGTTGGTTGTTGTTCGAAAACTGTGGTTTGCGCTCCGGCGGTGCACGTCTAGTGTGTGAAGAACTCAGGTGTGTCGAACATTGTGGTTTGCGCTGCGGCGTTACATGTGTTGTGTGTTATGGGAGAATATGATGCGTTGTGATGAGCTGGGTGTGTTTAAGTATTCGTGAAGAACTCCGATGTGTATCGAACATTGTGGTTGCACGTGTAGTGTGTGAGGAACTCCTGTGTGTGTTGAGCATTGTGGCTTGCGCTGCCGTGTTACACGTGTAGTGTGTGAGGAACTCCTGTGTGTGTTGAACATTGTGGTTTGCGTTGCCGCGTTACACGTGTAGTGTGTGAGGAACTCCTGTGTGTGTTGAACATTGTGGTTTGCGTTGCCGCGTTACACGTGTAGTGTGTTATGGGAGAATATGATGTATTGTGATGAACTAGGTGTGTTTAAGTATTCTATGTGAGAGAATTTGTATGTGGGGAGATTTTGTGTGTGCGTTAATTACGTTTCTGTGTGATTCCAGTTGAGATTTAATAACTGTGTGTTCTTTGTGGGGTTGTCTGTGTGTGTTAAGTTGTGTGGTACGTCCATGGAAGTCTATGTGAGATGAAGTTTAATTTATGTGGTGACTTAGAGGAGATACAGTACGAGAATATGTCGTGCGGTTAGTCATATTGAAGACCTGGTGTTAAGGGAGACGAGAACCGGTCTTTCGCCCTTCCATGTCTTCGTCCTGGATCCCTTGGAGCTTTTTCTGAACCGCCGTACAATGCGTGTTTCAATTTATCGTGAATTCAGTGGAGCAAGATAGCCACCACGCGGAGAATATCTAAATACGGTTTCGTATGGTTATGATCTCGAAACTTTTTTATAGTCTCAACCCTTTTCTTTTGATGAGTTCAATGGGGGGTTTTTTTTCGTGTGTGGGCTTGATACATGTACCTGTGGAGGTGTAGCGGTTATGGTCATGCTTTTCCTCTACAGATGTTCCTCTGTTGGAGTGGCCATTTGCTGGGATGGGTGTGCGCCGGATCTTCGGGCCTGTTGTGCACGCAGACCGTTTGCTCCTCGTACATTTGTCCACGTTAGGCTCTTTTCATTGGAAATTATTGGTCGCTCCTGAAGGTGAGCCTTCAAATTATTAGGGGAGGGAGAATTGGGAGCGCAATTTACCGTCTGGAGAGCTGGTGGTTTAGAGGCTTGTCGCAGTCGTGGAATGTATGGTGTTCTGGTGTTTTTATGCGGCCATGTATATGGTGAATTATATTTTTGAGAATTGTAGTGATCAGTCCCATGAGGACGACCATTAGAGTGAGATTTTTAGTGGGTTTGTTATAATTATAGACAGTCTGTTAACGTGGCTGGACTAATGAGATGGTTACGATTTTATTGAAGTTGGGTATTTTTAGGGCGAAGTGTACTTTTGTACACTGCGTGCTACGAATTTTGATACTTGTGAGACAGCGTGGAGAATTCTCTTCTTATTCTCGTATTTTAGTAATTCTTGGCAGCGCTGGAACGGCGAATGCCTGGGATCGGGAAGGGTTCTAGCAGAGCAAGGTAAGATCTTCAACAAAATAAAATCGGGGAGGAGTGATGTAGAGGTAACTATCGCTTGGGACTTCTAATCCCTGGCATGCCTGTACGAACCGTATATGTTAGGAGATTGCATGTCTTTATCGGAAAGTAGTTGTTCGAAGCGCTTCGTAGCATGCATTATTTTTGAGGTTTCTTTGAGACAAGACGTGTTATTCGGATGGATGGAGGGCGAATTTTAACGGGGAGGGGGGCGGATTTTTGCGCTCTGTTGCTCTGAGTGTTGCTAGGCGGGACACAACACTGCAACAAGATTATGGAAATATTTGTCTAGAAATTCTTCATTTTTGTATGACAACGACAGGCAACCAATGAACTATGTTTCGATCGGCACGGTACAGAGGGGGTTAAATCGTCACCACCTGCACATGGCCTAGTAAATAATACCAGGCAAGATACGTATATGCCGTACGTAGGTCCTCCTGGAATACAGCTATACAGAAATGGGCAGTTCCGTGTGATCTATCACTAGTTTCCTTCAAATCTAGGGAAAGGGGAGAAATAACCTCATCTAGGTCGTATCCAGTGCTAGGAGTTTGTCTAAACAGCGTTTGGCGATTGAGGAGGAACGCGCTTTGGAATTATTATCTTTTATCAATATCAGCATATTCACACGAGAACAAATATAGCCCTGCCAAACGTGATGCACGATTATAATCCATTTCTATACGATGTTGGTAATACGGTATTGCCGGATTTCAAATAGATATTGTTAAAGAGAAATTTAAGAACATCTATAAACAAAGAAATATCCCGAGAATGATATCCTATTTAGTTAAGGCTTCTGAAGCTAACATATCGCATATCAGCTTCATTGATCACCGAGATTATTAAGGAGCTACGGTGTTCAATGAGGTCTTGATGAGGAATATTAGTATAGAGAGTCGAGAATGTCAAATAAAACATGTCTAAATGGCACGTGTCTTTTTCTAGTTCTTCAGTATCCATGCATTCGACATCGCATTTCTTGAAATAACAGCTAAAAAATTCTCCCAAATGATCTACAGCCTGCAGGTCTCTTGTTAGAAAGCAGAGATTTACTGGTATAACTTCTGGATCCAGCTATAAATCTGGCTTTGCAGGGTATTTTTGAAGTCCAGTACTTCCTTGGTATATCTTTATCAGTGGTGGGAAGTTAAATATATCTTTCGTTGAGAATCGGCTCGTGTTTGTTGATCGATTCCGCATGGCGTCGACTCGGTCGTATGTGAGATTGGGTTTCTGGTCCCAGGCCGTGCTCGTGGGTTTCCCTCCGGGTACTCCGGCTTTCCTCCCACACCGCAAAACCAGATGTATGATTGTGAGATATGTTTCTGTGTATGAATGTGCTCGGCCCAGTGGAAGATTGGCTTATAGCCAAACTGGCTACGGAGGGTGAAGAAAGATCATTATTATTATTATTATTATTATTATTATTATATCCTCCAAATTAATTCTGGTGACGTAAGTTGATGAAGAAGCAGGTTGAATAGCTATTCCTAACTCATTGAACTGGCACCTCTACAGCCGCAGGTCAGCATTTCTATAAATGGCACATTATTACCCGAAGGGTGATTGCGTCACCCGTCTTGCTCCCACCTCTTCCCCCCTCTCCCGCCAATAGTTACAGGATCGCACTAATGCAAAACTGCCCAGATTTAATGCAAAATTGCTAAAAAATTGCAAAATAGCGTTACAAATGTAGAATATAAGCATTCGTGGTCTGCTGGCATGTAACGCTGTATGGCCACGAGATCACAATCCGACACAACAGGACGGGAGGCAATATTGGTTATAAATGATTCCAAACTGAATCCAATTGTTCTCATTAAACTTTACCGCTTATCTTGTTTTGTTTGATGTCAATTGTGTTATTGTTGGATTTTGTTCTATTTTGTTCATGTGTGTAAAACAACATGCTCAATATATAGTGTTCGAAGAGCAGTATAGAGGAAAAACTGATCAACAGCATGTAGCTTAGGTCTACATTCGTCATAGTATTTATTATATTAAGGGGGATGTATACTCGAAAGTCTGATTACTCAAATTTCCCCACCCATTATCAGCCTTTTTGAGATTTCTTCCCAGTAACGTATAGCATGGTCGTGAAAATTCACTCACTTGTCAATCTCGACACGAGGAAGATCTCGAGAGAAGAAAAATGAAAAATAATAATTCCATATTTACATTTATTTTGTACGTAATTTAGTCAATGAGAATGCCAATCGGGTTTAACCCAGTTAAGCATAAGAACTCCAAAGGCAGCGTCAAATTGATCTACAAGTGTCAAACAATACAACTGCAGTGAAATTAGCGCATAATAAAGTCAAGTTCACCTGCAAAATAAAGGAATATGCAATAAAAAATAATATGGAAAAGGATTTAGTTAATATTTTCTCCTTCAGGTACTACATGGGGAAACAGTTATCCAGTAGTATTGTTTGACTCTTATCGATCAATTTGACGCTGCATTTGAAGTTTTTATGCTTAAAGGTCAACCCAAACGCTCTGAGGTCAAAAATATAAAAAAATAGTCCTTTCGATTCTGAAAATAATGATATTTTTTTCATAATTTTGTGCAGTCTGGTTGGCGAGATATTGCCGTTTGAAAGGTGAAAATCGCTCTCCTGTCAATTCCAGCTGTGACGTCACGGAGGGAAGCCGTCTTGTATTCTCTATGTTAAAGCCGTATACCACAGTCGTATGTAGCTGCTGATTTCTGAAGATTTTCGGAGTATCGGGGCATCATTTTTTAAATATGCCGCGACGTTGTGTAGTGGGAGGTTGCAGTTTTACTACAGATGACGGTGTTAGTATTCATTTGTGGCCCAAAGACGAGAAAATAGCTGCAAATTGGACGAAATTTGTACGCAACACGAGAGTGTGGAAAGAGGGCCCGAGCCAGTACTCGTATAATTTGCTCGGCACATTTTGACAGAAAGACATCATTCGAGGACATCTACAGCGTAGCAGTTGAATTCGGGTACAAACCAAAACTAAAGAGAACAGCTATTCCAACTATCAAACGTAAGAACAATCAGAATGTGACGGCAAAGAAATCGGACAAGGAGAATCTATCACGGACATCGGCTGAACGAACCTAGCCTGCAAGCGAGGCCTCGGGCAGGGGGACGGCTGTACATGCCCTGCTCGCTCTCGCGTGGCATTTGTTGCTTGAGCACCTACAGGTTAGACTGGATGAGTCTCTATTTCATATATACACGTTTAACCATTTGTTCCAATGTGTCTTAATGTCTGTATTTGTATGTTCAATTTTATTCATTCTATGTATGCGTTTTTAGCCAAATGTTGGCACAAACTTCACGCAAATAAATTATCTAAATTATATACTATTTAATAATAATAATAAAATGATCTTTCATAAATATATATACGTTTGATAAGTAAATAAATAAAAAACACCAATTGGAGTGAATGGCTGTAGATACAGAAGTGATAATTATACTTTCATAATCCCTTGACATTTGAGATTGTGGGAATATCATTCGATTTCAATTTAATTGAGGTAATTTGTCGAAAATTGAGCAAATGTGAATGCCGATCCACTCACCACGGCTTATTTTTCGCCATGAATGTCCAAAGTTTTTTTATCAAACTACATAATTCTGAAATTGGTATTTCATGGGGATTATGGGAAAACAAACAAAATTCAAGTCGGACGTATATCAGTAGAGTTATCAACAGTTTACTGTCAGTAGTATACACCGAGCATTTCGAGTTAACAGCGCTTCACTGCGCATGCGCAGAATCTTTTGTGACGTCACAGCACAAAAAATGTGGCGGTATTGGGGCGGTGTGCGCATGCGTGGCGGTGGGTGGGTGGTGGGATGGGTGGTGGGTTTAAGATGGCGGCTGTGGGTGGGTGGTGGGATGGGTGGTGGGTTTAAGATGGCGGCTGTGGGTGGGTGGTGGGATGGATGGTGGGTTTAAGATGGCGGCTGTGGTGGTGGTGGTGGAATGGTGGGTTTAAGATGGCGGCTGTGGTGGTGGTGGTGGGATGGTGGGTTTAAGATGGCGGCTGTGGTGGTGGTGGTGGGATGGTGGGTTTAAGATGGCGGCATCGAGTGAGAGATCAAGGCATGTCTAGACTTGTTCTGGGTTGTACAGTTCTGCCATGCGGAGGATGGGTACTTTAGTACATGTTTTCGCCGACGTCCTAGTAATAAACATAATCTATATGTGTTGTACCATGTTAATAGGATCAGTCTAGCATCTGTACCACCCTAGGGTCGAGTGTTTATTGTCCCGTGTATCTCCGCAAGAAAACAACAAACACAATGGCGGCTCCAGGATGATGTGGGGATGCCCTTTCCATATCACGGCGTCGACCGTAGCGCCATCTGCACACATTAACGCAAGGGAGACAACTCGTGTAGCCTAAGGGTATGCAAATAGCCGTGTTGCAGCTAGGGGAGTTACTAATGGTCCAATGGGGTCGAGTGAGGTATCCATGTGAAGCTTAGGTGAAGGGGCATCTGATGGGGTGGGTGTGGGGTTGAACTAGTGGCATTCTGCGCA